>JAMXBD010005118.1:0-26726 GCA_024138025.1 Combretum micranthum
AATTTTCGACGTACAGAGACAGAAATTTTTTATCTTTAAAGCTAAAATTTCTGGTAGTGACTCTCCTTACTAAAATCTTTCACTATGATTTTCTCATCTTTAAAGACTTCTTAATAATTTAGCAATTTTTTCTATCACAAACTTTACTCAATTTTTTTAACATTTTAAATTTTTATTTGAAAAAGTTTGAACTACATTAAAATGGATTTAAAACTCTTCACATGACTATTCTAAATTTTCCTAGCATACTTTAGAAAATATTGAATGAATTGAGATGTCCAATATTTCCACTTTATTTGTTGTTCAAAATTGAAAAAAAAAAAAAACAAGGCACTAGTAAAATATATACAAAAGTGTTCGTAAGATTCGTTGATGCGTGGTTCAGAAAGTAAGATTATCAAACCTAATTGTAAAAAAAAAAAAGATTATTAAACCAACATCATAATAGTAATTTACGTATGCCAATAGTAAATTGAAAGCGATATGATGACTACGTAATATATATCAATCTTAATAATTCTTGATCCTTTTGATTCTTTAGGACAAAAAAGAGAAATCTAATCACTACTATCAGAAATATCTTAATCATCATTAAATCTTATATGAATTAAAAATAGCTTTTTCCATATATGTGCTATTTTAGTAAAATTTAAGCATTCATTCAAAAATATCTTGTATATTATCATTAATGTAAATAATTACTTTTCACATATTAATGTTTTAATTTATAATAAAATAAATAATTTATAACATATATTAAAATTACAAAAGAAAAAGAAAACGTTTTATGAAAATTGAATATCAACTTAAGAATACTCCTGCATCCGTCTCGACTTAGAAGGACGTGTAGTGGGGGCTAAAGACCGAAAAAATTTGTACAATGTAAATCACTCAGACATAATTTTCAGCACCAAATCATGGAAAAGTTTGCTTTTCCTACCACAAATATGATCTAAATCCCAACAAGCACAACTAGCTAAGCAGTAAGCCCAACGTACACGGGACGGGACCATTTACGGTACGAAGGCTGAAAGTTTCTCTGCACTAAAATAGCCACTGAAATGACCACAAAGGGAATATTAGAAAATCTTGAGACATTCATGTTTCATCTTTTATAGAATACAAAGTAACTATCCTATATTGCTAGGAATGTCATGCCCAGGTCAAAAAGTTTGCAAGTACCAAATTCATTGTCAACTCTGTCTTTGCAATATTTACGGCCACGATATAAATTAAGATATTGCACCAACTATGTGCATGGCTTGTTTTCATTGATTGACATGCCTTACTGGTTGGTCCAAGCTCCCATCAATAAGATAGAATAATTGTCAAAAAATCGTCTTAAAAATTATGATTAATTAGCAACATTAGAAATTCGAAATATTAATCATAAAGTATCAATATTTGAAGTATATTCATTTTTAGTCTCAACGTTTAAATCTCCATGAATACAGAGTAAAACTTACCTTTTTCCTCTTACTTTATTTTCCTTTTTTAACTCTTGGCTCATTCATTTCCACTTTTATAAACTTATGATTTAATAATATTTACTTTTCTATTAATGGAATCACCTATATATTAAAATATATATAGTAATTAATATATTTAAATATTTTAATTATGCAACCGTAATAAAAATAAATATAGAAGAACCACTGTACATCGGGAAAAAAAGAACCATTGTACCAAAAATATTACGGAACCATGAAAGTTTTTTTCATAAGCTCTCCGCATCGGGAGATATCGTGATCCGCCCGTTGTTGCTATTATTCTATCTCAATCCCAACTCCCAATGGGCTACATCCTTCGCCGCACGTTGTGCGGCAGCTTCTTTTTTTTTTTTTTTTAATTTTCTTTTGATATTTATTGTTGTTAACTTTCGAATATTGATACAACTCCCATGTTTTTGTGTAGGTCTTTCTCCTATAAAAAATCCTCACATTTTTATTGTATATTATTATAATATGCGTTCCTTATTATTATAATATATGTTCTTTTTATCATTTGGTTTATAATCTATTTTGGTTCTATTTGCTTCATATTCTAGTCATTTTGTATATATTATTATCGTTTTCAAATATATGTTTATTAAGAAATATATACGATAAAAAACTAACAGTTTTTTATAAAAACTGATCAAACGATATAGTAAAATATATTACAAATATAATAAATAAATATATAATACAAATAAAAATCCAATAATTCAAAATATACCATAATCATCGGGAAGAAAAAATACTAATGCTAAAATTAAAAGGAAAAAGAAAAAAAAAAGCTTTTTTTTGGAAAGTGAAGATAATGCATTGCTCATTTCCCACCAATACTATTGGCGTTGAGACCATGGTTTTAGGTGGGTGGGCATGGATCCTTATCGTGATTCGTGAATAAATGCAAATGCAATGAACGTGAACCTACAGATAATTAAGTATTTCCTTGGCGGATGGAAAGAAGATTGGCCTTTCCCATCTCGTTAAAATTTATAATCATACTCATCCATTTTCGCAATTATTTATGTAATAACGTTAGTTAATGTGATGCAAATTATTGACATCATCCGGCAGAATTTTTTACTAACACTTGCGTCAAAGGGACGCTTTTTCTTTGCTTAATTAAAATAAAACCCATACGTCATATAAACTTGGCATTTAGCATGAGTCTTACGTTGCTTATTTGTTTTCATGCCTCGTGCTTTTACGCGTTCAGCACGACTTTGGTTTATGACTACTATTTTAATGTATTCGGATACACGTATTTTGGAATAGGTTTGTTTTTTCGTTATTTTTTGATAATTTTAGTATTATGTTTTTATTATTTTTAAATAAATATTTATAAAAAAATTAATAATTCTATTTACAAATTGATTAAATAAATATGATACAAATATAATATAAATAAACTATAAATACAAATTAAATACAAATATACCACCGCCAGCTGCCCATCAGCAAAGGTGGTCAACAATCTTTATCCTCCTATTCTAAATTTCTTCATGAAAAATTATGTAGAATTAACTAGTGCAGACAAAATTTTAATATTCTTGGGAAATATCTCTGTCTACCTCATCTCAAATTTCCACACCCCAGCAACCTAATTTAACTCTTTCAAGCAATCATGGAGATGACGACATCGTTGGGTCAGTAAGAAGAGGCGTAGTTGTCCAAATTTAAGTGATCTAATCTGTTTCACCTAAACATATTATAACATTCTTCCTACTTGTTTAATTATCTAATAAAATTCAATTTCCGTTTTTTAAATTACTTGTTTCCCTAAGTACGATTTGCAACCTAATGACAGAACTGGTGTTCCTTTTGATGGCAACAAGAGGGGAATTACGGTATTAATTGTTTAAAAGGGAATGGGCAATTCTCAAATTTTCTTTTCACGAGTCGCTCATTCCTTGTGGTTTTCAAATAAGATATTGTTGTTGATACTAAATATCCTTCGCCTAATAAATTTTAGATGTTCTAACCATATACTTTGCATATGGATATAAAAAGGTCATATAGCATGTTGAGAAGTATGTTCGACCTTTAATAGCAATTAAAATAATCGTCAACCAATCACCACGATGATTGACCAACCCTAACAAATTTTATATGCTTGCTTTATTTCTTTCTTTTCTTTTTTTTTTTCGTCTAATCTATTTTTAACGTCATTTCTTACCCCCAAACTCTAGCTTAAGCTTATTAATAGGGATTTTTGGGTACATAAAACATCAACTCACTTGTATCATTCTCAAGAAATGCCCGTAACTAACGTGACAGTCCCATTCCAGGCACACCATACGATGTGAAAGCATCCCTAGGGTCTAGCCGCACTAACTTCCCACATCATGTGTGTGCCTAGGATGGGCTGTGACATAAAAGGCGTCTATAAAAGAGTTCTACATTTTATATTTGAGGGGCATCACACAATCATATCTGCATTTAACACTTTAGAAACTCAAAAATCAAATAATTATGTTTGGCTGTAAAATCTCTACTCTCAAAAATCAAATAAAGTTCGAGCAAGAAGCAAGTTCACACTTTGCAACAAATTGTAAGGTTGATGTTTAATAACTCATTCACCTATCACATGTATAAGATACTAAGATTACCTCTTTCTCCTTTATGCCATAGATTTCTATGTACTCTCATCAGTGTCATTCACCCTTTCCTCTTCTGAGTCATGTGTACTACAAGACTTACATAGTATCTACGTGATGATATCAACAAAAAAGTAACATCTGCATTCTAGCAATTCCATTAGGGATAGAAAGAGTTCATGACTTTACAATAGCACCACCAAGAAAAAAGGAGTACTAGTGCATTTTGTACTCATTCTCATAAGTAAGAGACTAAGATCAGCCTACTATGCAGACTTATCCCACCACTTGAGGAGGATCACCAAAGCAACCCACCAATGAAGAATCTCTAGATAACAGAGATGCAGGCCATACACTGTTATAAATTTTTTGACTAATTTAAGTTTTCTTTACTTCTTTATATCAGGATGACCATTGTCATCATTGCACAACAAGCATAGCTTTGCTTAGCCCTACTGTTGCTGCTCAACAATGCACCACTCCTTTAGTACAACCAATCGATCCCCTTATTATTCAAGAGGTCCCCAAAACCAACTACAACAAAACAACATCCATAACCTAAGATTAAGAATCCACTAATTATCTTGGTAGTTCCTTATGTTCCCTCCTTTCCCGTCACTCTACAATTAGTGCATCTGTTAGAAAGCAAACTTTATTTTATTGTACTAATTGAGGCTATGACATCCACATCAAGATCGACTTCTACCTTGCACCTTCATTTATTGAAAAGGAAAACTTAAACAAATATATGAAGAAATACAAGTTAAGCCATTTGCTAGAGTGTTAGACCTCATGTTGTCATATGATCAGCGCATAACTGCAAAGCCATATCCTAAAGACTATGTAGTCCAAGATAATAAAATTAATGTTAAGCAATAACACTAAGGAATATTTGCTAAAGTTCATGAAAATTTGGAAATTTATGATTTTGATGATATGAAATTGAAGGAATTGTCTAATCCACTCACTAAAACATACACCTAGTAGTGAATTCCCCCCTAATCGGTAGCAAGTAAGGAAGTATACTAACATGTTCTTAAATTCTCTACATAAAAGATCACTCTTACTAATATGGTAAGTCACAAAAAGCTCTAAAAGACCTCAAGGAATTATTAATTCTTTAGAGAGCACTCTAAAATACTGAAGACATGTCAATGAAAAAACTTGTGAAAATATGCATAAAAGGGATATATACCATATGCATCCACTTAGATTACCTTACTTTATACTTTTGCAGTGTCTCTTGGAGATGTGAAGGATAATAAATCTATGATAGAGCAATAAAATGCTAGGTATGACAAAGTTATTTTTGTTAATGCCTAAGAAAGCTTATAAGCATAAGAAGCATATAAATGATTAGGCAAGTGCTCCACAAAGGTACCACCATTCCAATGCTCGATGAATAACACACAGCTATCGTCAACGTTGCTATAAGACGAGACATCAAGTTGCCAAGAGTTAAAAACTAACCTATAACTAATGAAAGAATAGATATCGAGTATTGTTGATATGACATAATGGTAGACCACTCCAAAAGATTGCCAAAGTTTAAGGAAAAAAAATACAATGAGAGGGCTTAAAGCAGGGGAGTTTATAATCAAAGACAATGATGTGCAAAGTAGTTGACTCCCTAATTATAATACATAAGCAAGGACATGAGTCTTTTGATAATCATTAGTAGTTCATTAATATTGAAAATGCTAAACCATATAATTATTTTAACAAAAGTAATTTTCATAATAGAATTTATTTCCCTTTATCATTCCCTTAAAAGTATGTACATCCCTTAAACTTACACAACACCCTAACATCACAGCTTCCACAATTTAAGTCTAAGTAATGTTCGAACATAAGAGTACAAATGAACCAAATTTTTCACAAACTACTTGAGCTCGATTCAAGAATAGTTGAGCCAAGTTCAAGTTTCATATGTTTAGCTCAATTAGTATCTAAACCTAATCAAGCTCTATGAATTCAAGTCGAGTATAAATATTAATTGAATCTAATCAATTTTAGCTATTAATATTATTCATATTGGAATTAAAAATATTTTTTATTGTAAATCAAGTTTAAGCGAGCTTAACCCAATCAAGCTAAAACTTATGTAGTGTTACTTCGAGCCAAACTTAATTTTAAAAAAATTAGGCTCGGTAGAGCTAGAGCTTTAAAATTTTGAGTTAACTTTGAGCTTGAGCGAGCTTAAACCGTACCATCTCAACTCAATTCGTTTGTAGCCCTACCTTAGCATCTCAACTTCATACTTCAAATATAAGCAACACCCTAGCATCCCAGCTTCTATGCTTTAAGCCCAAGCAAAGCCTTGACATTACAATTTTCATTCCTTAAGCCTAGGTAATGCCTTAGCACCATAGCTTCCATGCCTCAAGTCTAGGCATTACCCTGCGACCATGGTTTTCATGCCTCAAGCTTATGTAACAACTTAGTACCACTACTTCTATACATCAAGCTTAGGCAGTACCTGTACCTTAGCACCATGACTCTGGTACGTTGCACCTAATCAATGCCTTTTCATCTTAACTTTTATACCATGAGTCTAAATAATGCTTTGGCATCCTAACCACATGGCCTATAAGCCTTAATACGGTAATAACCCTCGTTAGTTATCTCCATCGTCGACATTACTAAGTTTCTAATGTTGTTGATATGCATATCTTAGCTAAGGGCTTAGTGGACCCAACATTAGTAAGTGAGTCACCCATAACTTTCATAAAAGCCCATTGGGTGATTCATGTTGTCTTAACTCAAGGACCCAAACCATCCATTGGCTCGGAATTCTTGGAGCACTTGGAAACCCAACCTGGGCTACTACCCTACCTAGACATGTGAATTCCCCTCTGGATCGACCATATCTCCACAATTGTCGTATGACTTTTAAAGCACACTACAATACCTAAGTTCCCCATGTCTCCAGGACGATAACTCAAACATCCCTAAAGGTATAACAAGATATCAGTCGCCACCCTTATTTGGCCACCCTTCATAGAAGAATTTATCTACTACACTAAGTTCAGGTCAGTTACCAAATGGACTACATCATATATAACAGAAAAGTATTCTGCGAGCCCCCATTCTAGTATAGCCACCATCTATAAATAGTACTCGACGGCTCAAATTCCATCTAGATTAAACGAACCCCAGCAGATTTTATTCCTTTGATTCCCTCGAGATCCCACATTAATTTAAACATCAGAGTGGTCATACTGAACAATCTCCCAACACACTATTGTCCAGTCTTTTTTGGTTGTAGGCACATCCAATCTCTACTACTAAAATATCGTCCGCAATAGATGCTATTGAATAAGACTAAAGCATCTTGATCTTTTAAAACACTTCATAAAATTACTTCATAGCTTGAATGATAATATATAGCATTACATTAAGGTTAAGGTCATACTTTCCCTCAAATCATTACAACCTCCTCAAAGACAAGAAGACACTAGGCTTATTAAAAACAACGCACCTTTACTCTTTTACCACATGATTCAGGTTAACACCTACTCTTCATGATAAGTATTCCTCTATCTAATGCTTCATAGGCAGTTAAGCAAGCAAGGCCATAATGAGATGAAGCGCACTTCCCATGCATTTCCAATAAACTAAGAGTTGTTACCTTATCACGTTGCGACACAATAGCAATTTGGAAGGAAATACTTTAATATAAGAACTTGCCTTGAAAGAAGGCTATCGTGGCATGATTCATGCTACTCGACATTTCTCGTTAGTATTTTTCATGCACAACACCTTAACATGATACTCAATAGATGACGATCACTTCATAAGATGCCTCTTCTAACAAGCCAATCCCATGATATTCGCTCCCTAATCCTTGTTCTTTGCCAACAAATGCATATTATGAAGTAGTGGGTATCCTCTTCACAATTAGATAAGCCCATTTTACCATTTAGCTTCGTTACTTGTCACTTTTACAATTGTTGGATAAGCAAGCAACAAGTATAGATGATGGATACAATAATATTTTCAAGCTTTAAAGACATCTTCGACTTGCAAAGATACCAAATGAAATATCATGTGAGCATTCATATTGGACATATGCTAGTATGTACTTGGTACATACACAGAAAAGTATATGATTAATTTCGATACTATATAAGTTAGGTGTCATGCACACTGTGTATATGAAGGACTTTGATCCCTATGGAAATATAAATATCGCTTTGGTATATTTTGTTTTCCTAAGAGAAAAACATTTACATTATATGACCTTATTTAATGATAACTCGTACATGCTTGTTTTATAATAGCTTATCATGGTTATTTGTTATTTTCAATCATTATTTTGGGATTAGTGTTCATAATTCCTTGACATGTCATCAAAAGTTCATAATATCTCAAGCTGGAGCTAATCTAGCATCTATATTGTAAGTTGCTATAGTTTATAATTTTTTAGAGTACTAATGTTGAAAAAATTAACTTTACTTTGGCCTATCTAACGATCATTACACCTAGCAAGTAATCCTTCTCCATTGGTCCAACCACTGATGTACCAAGATAATCAACAAGATTGACATAGCAAAATGTTGCCTCACTTTCGAGTTGTATGACATTATCATCTAGTAAGCCCAATTGATGTTGTTTGGATCTGAAAAAATAATGTTGTGTAAGGTATGTAAGAGGATGTTTTATTCTTGTAGAGTTTGTAATTTCATATTTTATTGGGTTTTTCTTTTAAATTTTGGTTTAGAGGCTTGGAAGTTTATTATTAGAAGCTAGAGTGGGAAAGCGTAAGTTCTATATTAGATTCTTGTCTTGAATAAACGAATTTGGTATAATTGTGTTAAAATCGTCTTTTTTCGTCTTTTCAAAAGGTAAATTCAGTGTAATTATGAGGAAGTCGTCTCATCAAATAGTTTAACTTTTTAAAAAAAATTTCAATTAAAATATTATTTTTCCTTAACCCAATATTAATAGCAATAGTATGACTTCACTACAAGAAATTTGCTTTTTCGCAGCCAAAGACAAGTGAAACTTTAAGCAGCAAGCTTACTTTCATTTTTTTCTAATTTTTTATCGCAGGGATATCGCAGGGATCTAATCCCTGCAATAACTTTATGTAATAATTAAATATTAATTTTTTTAGTTATTCAAGATATTAGAGTGAGCTGTTATTTTAATCTTTTTTTTTTTTTTTTACAAATAATTATCCTATTAGATGAAATACAAGGCGATCCCTTTGATAGGCTACTGCTAAGAAAATGAAACGTAAGGCGATCCCTATGATAAATGACTTATATATTTGAACAATGCAAGTAAATCATTAATTGGTTTGTATTAATAAATAACTAATTGCGAGTAATTTTATTATATTAATGATTTTATGATACAATTATAATTTTTGTTGTGGGAGACCCATATTTATTTATTTAATGATGAAAAATTTTCTATTGCATTTAAACGAAAATCTCCTTATTTGACTCCATATATTTTAACACATATACTAACATTTTTTTCTTTAAAAAAAATTTAAAATTTAAAACTTTTAACTTGTAACTTTAAATGAAATTTTCAATTTCACTTTTTTCCTTCTTTGTTTGTCTCTCACTTTCAATCATTTTTGTTATTTCTTCGGTTTTTGTTTTTTAACCTGGTACCATCTTATAAGATTTTACTAGAAAATATCTATTGATTTGATGGCTATCTATAGATTCCTTAATAACTACATAATTTTAACTAACAATATAAAAGATGATGAAAATAATCCTATAAAACAAGTAAAATAAAAAATGAAATTCATAACAAACAACAAAACATAAAATCAAGTCTCAACAAATAATTAAATAAAAAACGAAATATTCCTTGAAAAATGATATTATTGTTTTATCAAGAGATGTTATTTATTTCATCAATTTTTTTTTTTGCCAATATTTCACTAATATTTAGATAAAATTTTCACTTAGTACTGTTGTGTTAGTTTTCTATATGACATAAAAAGTAAACTATTTTATGTTTCAAATTATTAGTCTTCTGTATAATTTGATTGATTGATAATATTACGTTCTAAATTTTATTATCAGTAGATTCAATTTACTATACATAGTTTTTTTTCCAGAAATCACTTTTGATTTCATATAACCAACTTCAATTTTACTCGATTCATTTTTCCCTCTTCCATGTTTATGCATATTTGATTTATGTTATACATATCTCATTTTATAATGATAAGTGATTTCCCTTTTGAAAAAAAAAATGGATATCTCTAACTTGTTCTTTAAGAAAAACAAATATATTATTTTTCCATATGAAATTTTAGCCCTATTATCATATTATATTTTGTCATGACAATTAAAAAATATTATACTTTTTCATCTTAAATTTTAATTCTACTATGACATTATACTTTAGCACATTGACATAGTGAGTGCGTTGTTTGCTAGTAATTTTTTTATACAGCATATATTTACTCCTTTTGTATGTACCTTTAATTTTATAGCAATAAAGTTATTTATTTTATTAATATCTTAATGCTAAAAATCTATCATAATTAACATATTTTGAAGCTATATTTAATAAGAACTTTTTTCCCCCAAATATAGTACCTAACAAAATTTTCTACAATATAATTAATAAAGAATTCTCAATAAAAAAGAAAAAAAAACAAATTTGTTAAATAATTTTCTTAAAGGACTGATAGATATATATTTGCTGTGAGAAAAATAAGGAGCCATTATAGAAAAATTATTTTTTTTTAGTTTAAAAAAAAAATCATAATTGATTTAATGCTGGATAAGATTATAATCTAAAGAAGAAATAATTCATCTTATGGAAAAAAAATAATTGCAACTTTTTTCCATTAAAGCAAGGCACATCATGAAGGAAAAACATCATATTAATTTAGTGTTCATTTTTCATAAATGACCTATGTTATAGTTTACTATAGATTTTCTTTTGACTACTTATAATATGCTTTAGTATTGATTTTCCATTTTTTAATTATACTTCTTCATTTTGATAGAAATTTAATAATTAAATGAGATTATGAGTGATAATTTATGATTCAAATTTTTACTATACGTATCTCTATATCAGTATGTCATTTAATTCACACATATCTATGTTATTCATATTCCATTTTAATTTATTCATATCTCATTCTATTAAAGTTTTTATCATAGCTTCGAAAAATGTAGTTATTAAATTTATCTAAAAAATCACATGGTTTAGATGATATACTGATAATTTTTCAAAAAATTTGTTAAGATATGATAAGTTTCATAAATAAAATTATTTATTTAACACCTATCTATCTATCATGTTTAAGATGGCATGCAATTTCACTTTCTAATCTTATTATTTAAAATTTTATTCCACTCTAGAAAAAAAAAAACTTAATAACTACTTTTCCTATTTTTTAGAAACCACTTCCTCCTATAATAGAAAAAAAGAAGAAAAAAAAAATAACTCATAACCACTTCTTCCTACATTTTAGAAAACTACTTCCTCCCCACTTACACTTTTATTTCTCCATATTTGTAACTATTCCTTGGCACATATTTTCACTTTAAACTAATAAGTTCAAATTCTTTGCAACCAACAATTCTTTTTCCTCTCTTTACCATTGCTTCAGCTTTGGTAATATTCATTCGATCAATTTTTTTTTTATCATGTCGAATAAGATTGTTGATACAATATATTTTTACCACTATTTCAGTATTATGAAATCTTGCTCTCTTAAAAGAGAGATAAATTACATCACCTTTAGTGCATTTCTCATTGACAGGTATGTAATGCTTGTTTGTTAATTTTTTTTTTCATGAAAGATTAAATTTTTATTCTTTTTGTTTGGCTTTTAATTTTTAAATCTTTTGAAAATTGATTTGAGTTATTATATGGAGTTATTAAAATTTAATGTTTGAATTGAAATTAGTCAAATGGTGGAGAGTTTAAGTCTAGATTTGTTTTTATTTTTTTATTTATTTTTTCTTGATAGGAACACTGAACATAATTCAACACAATATATACTGAGGCGACAAAGAATGTTACCAGCAAGACAAATTATCGACAAGCATGTGATATTTCATTATGGAAAAAATAACTCCTCAGACTGTAGCTTGAACAAATGGTGTTTCAAGTTTCATGTCAAAGTTACCGGATGCAAGTTTCAGAATTTTTTACTTTTTTTTTTTGCTGTATTTTTTTAAGAGGATTGTAATTTATAACATGTAACTAGTTATCATTGTTTGTAGAATGAAGAAAAGATCTTTCTTTAACTCTCCTCTCCTTCAACTTTCTCTCCTACCTTCTTCTCTACTTGGATCTTTATTACTCCTTTGTTCACAAAACAATGTCATTACTCAATTTAATATAAATATTAAATATAATACATGTTTTATATATGGTATTAACTACATAAGTTTTTTATGACATTTAAATTTAATATTAATTTATTAATTAATTTTTTTCCTAAATAAAATGTCATTTATAAAAGATAGAGCGTCGTTGTCACAAATGACATATGATACATCCCTTCCATACATTAACATATATGTTAAATATTTTTGAAGGATGTATGTCCCCCGCCATAAAGGAGAGCTATGGAAGGGATCCATCTTTGCCCTCATTTTTTCATAGGGATAGTAATTTAATCGCTAAGAATTGGAAGCGAGATTTACCTTCCTGCGATAACTTATGACAGAAATTTTTCCTCTTTCGAAGGGACTAACAATCCCTACAATAAATCAAATTTTTTGTAGTGCTTGATTGATCGACATTTTTTCATTAATGTTATAATGTGGATTAGTGGATAATTTATTACCAATCATCCAACTATATAATTCTGCATTATTAGAGATATAATGAAATAAATGATTGGTTACTTGAAAATTAGAATTTCAATGATAGTAAAGGAAATGAATAGTAATGTTGTACTTATAGAAATAAGAATTCTCATAAATTTCAATATCTCAGTTAAATTTGATATAAATGAAATAAATCATCATATGACTTTTGTAAAATTATTGATATAAAAATTTTACCCATTTTTATACGTTTAAGGATTCGGCTTCACAGGTCTTTTCTCAAAATTTATGTCTCATTTGGAAAAGGAACTTCCATTTTCGATAATATCTATCTTTAGCAGTCAATTTGGCACGATGAATTTCACTGAGAATGTTGGATGAATACCGACGCGATTTCCCCCCACAAAAAAAAAAAAAAAACACAAAAACCCAGAGTGTTTCCATTCCAGCAGATGATGACATCCTTCGCATCCATCCAACAGAGCTAAAATCAATGATATGACCCACACTATTTTAGTGTCCCTTGGGCACACCGAAGGTAAATTTACATCGTGAGGTGGCTTCCAACAACGTCTCGAAAGACGTGCTAAGACAATAACATTGCTGCTCGTACTCCTACACTATAAACTTTCTCCACTCTCTCTTCTCTTAACTTTTTTTCCCTCTATTTATAAACAAAAAAAATATCTTCTATAATCCCTCCATCTCGAGTTCTTACACAAAACCCTATATAATTTTTTTCCTTTTTGCCGCTCAAAATCCTTTTATAAAGAATCATATTTTCTAAGGTCCTTATGCCAAGTACATCAAAAGTTATTCATTAACCTCTTTTTATAATTCTTTATTTTATTGGGTACATAATCAAGTATATAAGATCTAAAAAATCCTAAAAAAATGTAAAGATACTGTATAAAGGAGTTAGGAATAAAATATGAGTTCTTATCTGCTTTACACCGACAAACCCATCAGATGCTTGCTCGGTTAAAGTTGTAATTTTATATGTCGTAAAACTAATCCATATTAATATAAATGTAAACACTATTTATTTTTTTCTTTATAAACCAAATTGTTTGAGGGCCTATTTTGATTGTCTGATGTATATAATGATCTTTAAAAATATTTCTATATTATATTTTTATTTAATTTGTTTAATCTATTTATAAATAAAAATATCTGTTATATTATATCTTATTTTGATAAATAATATATTTAAAAAATAATAAAATATGGTTTCCAAACGATTAAAATAAAATTTAACAAAAACGGTGGCCTTGATCTCACAGACGCTTGACAGATGCCAACAGGTTGACCCTTTAAAACAAATCATCTCGTCTTTGGTTTATTTAGACGTAATGATACCGTCAGCACTTGGGAAACCTTATCTGTACGATACACGTGGAAGATAAGGACAGGTAAATATAGTGGGATTTATATTTAAGATTTGGAAGTGGGAGAGTGGGCAACTATGTCCAGGCCACGTGGAGGGACCACATTTGACATCACGATGGTCGTGTTATGATGCAATGGGTGTGATTAATGTGCTGTTTTCCTGACGTCGGGTTCCCGCACCGTCCGCGAAAGGGCTAGTCATGGATGACGTTGATGCTGATTTTGCCACAGGATACACGAGAAAATGACGTTATCTATTTCATCAAACACGTTAGCTTATCTAGATATTGTGTTATTATATCAATGGACGGCAATAGAGCACACTATTAGCATATTTCATACAAAAATCATTTAAATTTGGAAGAGAAAATAAAGCTTCTATTGGCTGCCAAAAAGAATGAAGCTTTTGTCTTATTCACTGTTTTTCTTGCAATTTTAATATCTTATTTTTTTTTATCATTTTTAAATAAATTATTTATCTATAAATAAATATAAATAAGTTATAAATAAAATATAAAAACTTTTTTTTTTAGATACTAATAAAAATTCAACAATCCAAACAGATACAAAAATGACCCATTGGCTTGAGAGTACTCTTTTCCGGAAGTTCGTTCTTTGTTGTTGATAAAACATGCTATGTGAAATAGCTATAGAATTTATATTTTAATTGCATATAAAATGGATAAGGCTTTATAAAATCATTTGTGTTGCTCAACGTAAGCTTGCAATACTGTGTTTTCGGTGAAGAATAATCGCCAGGATGGTAATTATGTTTCTTGTGACTTTAATTTGTGAGGATAAGTATAATTATAATCATATGGATTTTATTTAGGTTTTCTAGATGTTATATTAATTTTAAATATTTTTTAAATCTCTTTATTTTATCCAATGTTTTTAATTTTACGTTTCTTATATACAAATTAGTATTTTAAATATTATTTATCTGTCTATCTATTATTTATTTTGATATTTGCTAAAAGTTTAGAAAAACAAAACAAAATTTTAGCATTTTTAATGAGATACCTTGGATTTTATAGCAGAGGCTATTTACTAATGACTTCACTTTTCAAGATCTTTTTATCATTATGGTTGGATTCTTACAAAAGACCCTAAAAATTTATTATGTTTTTTTAATTAAGTTTTCAATAAATATCATAATAAACTAACAAGTAAGAAAAATAAATTATATTTAAGGTATTAAGATGACTTAACGATACTAAATGCATGACCCTCAAAGTAAAGTAAAGAGGCTTGTAACGAGAAAAAAAAAAATTCCTTAAAAATCTGACATGTCAGCTAGAAACTCTAAATAGAGTCCGTATGCTTACCATTGTACATGCTAAAAAGAAAAAGATTTGGAAAAAAAAAAAAAAAAGAAAAGAAAGAAAGAAACACTTATTTTATTTAGTTTCCAACCATTATATTACATTTTATCAACAGCAAAATAGTAAACTTTTCTATTTTTAGGAAATTTAATAGGTAAGTTATAGTGTATTATTTTCATAAATCATGCCGTAGAATCCCATAAAGGAACAATTACAAATATTACATAATTGATGAAACTACCAATGCTTTTTGAAAGCATTAATCACAAATCCTAACCCTAGCCATTTTTCCCTTCATTTAAACATTAAACACGAACCCTAACCCTAATTATAGCCACGAAATTAGATTATCCGAGGACCATGGTGAACCAAATTGGGTTCACTTTTTTTGAGTCCATAATTGAATGGTAGATTTAGCTTTGTTTAACTATAATGTTGAATTTATTTAAGTGATGGTGCACTATGGTTTGGGGTTAGGCATTGGTTTTGAGTACACATTGCTAAAGACTCAAGAACATCAAAATAAAGATGATTAAATTATTCTTTTCATTTGCTAAAAATAAATAGCCTTTACTAAGCAAGATTTGATTTCCCATTAAATAACTATAATTAAACCAAAAGGGAGGATAGGCCTTAAATAGACAATGGAAAAGTCATTACTTGTTAAGCAGCCAATGATAAAAATAAGAGGAATTTGTAAACTGTCCTCTAAATTTTTATTAAGATATGAATTTACACCATCAACTTTTTAGAATGAGTATTTTGACTCCTTAAACTTTTAAAAAAGTAGTATAATTAAGGATATTTAACATTTTTTAATTAATTTAGGGAGTAAATCTGCACATAAATGAAAGTTTAAAGGGATGAATTTGCACATTGGGAAAAGTTGTATGGGTATTTTGCAGCTCCTTCCATATTGTTTCAATGGAAAATGTTAAGTGTCTCTAATGGTATCGATTTTAGAAAGTTTGAGGAGTTAAAAAAATATACTTGGAAAATTTATAAGACAAACGCAAAAGTTAAAGGAAAAATTTGCAATTTCCCTAAAGATAAACCATATAGTATAAAACTATAAAATTTATCACAAAATGTTGCCAAAAAGTGCAATTTACTATGAGATCTATAGGTTTGTTTGTTCATAATAAATAACATTAGGATACCTTTTTTCAATACAACAGGATCCCATGAAAATATAATATAACTAAATGAGCCGATGGATATTGACATGATCGATCCGATCAAAATTAATGACAAAATTATAGAATTTCCTTTGAAGTCATATAAAAGAAGGAATCTTAACTAAAACATATACTGTAAAATAAAATGAGCTGAGATTGTCTTAGAGTAAGGGCAAAAATAGAACGGAAAGTGGTAAAAGAAATTGAAAATGTGAATAAATACACTATAAAATACTTAAGAGGGGAGAGGGTGAATTGAGCATTTACCCTAAAAATTCAAACAAATAATCTTAATGGGCAGAACAAAAAGTAACTTCAATTATAACGAATAATATAATAGCATATTACAATATGAAATGTAAAAGAGATAGGGATAGAATATATTAGTCCAGATTTAACGTGAAGTTAAGCTTACTTCCTACTCTCTACAGTCTACCAATGCCTCTAATCTAGATCTTCACCACTATTTTATTAATCACAAAAAATACGCTTAAGTTGGGCAATCACAATGCTTTACAACACACAGAAAATAAATATTTTCTTTCTCTCTTTAGATGTTCTTTTTGAGATTACAAGTGTAAGAACGAAGTACTAGAATATTTTTCTCTCTCTTTACAGATTTTGCAAATTTAATGAACAAGAGAACAAGAAAATTAATAATATGTTAGTTTACAAATAAAAGCCTTTTCACACTTTACTTCTTACTGTTGAATCTCCTAAGGACAAAATATATATAGCCTTAAAAAATTCAAATGTCCATTAAAGACAACATCTTTAAGTTACTAAGCATTAAATGCGCTTCAATAGCTCTTTTGTCACACTGGCTCCATATTTTTAAATTACTGTACCCTAATGCTTGTTGCTTCTAAAGGTGTCACGCCTCAATTTTGCCTTGGACAAGTTTTTACTCAAGTGTACTCCATCGAATCTTAAATTTAAACTTATCGCACTTCAATGAGTTGTGCCTTACTTTTGGCCTCAACTAAGTCTTTTATCTTTGTCTTGTTGAGTCTTAGATTTTGAGCTCGTTGCACCTTAAACTTTAGATTTGTTGAGCCATCGACGAACCCTTTGACAAAGGCTATGCATTTTTTGAACTTGTCGAGTCTTAAGTCTTAGCTTTGTCATACCTTGACTAATTGACTTATTGACCCCTTGACATGACCCTTGATATGACCCTTGACTAATGTCTCTGCATTTTTTGCTTATCGTGTTTTGGTCTTTAGTTTGTCATATCTTAATGAGTGAAGCTGTCCAGCTCTCTACTTGACCCTTAACTAGGGTGTTCCTCTTAAAAACCTTTATACACATATATATTTTTGACGAATTAAGTGTAATTTACAATAATTAAATAGTGAATTGTGCATCATATAGTCTCATTAAAATCCATATTGAGCATACAAGTTCGGCAATCTCTCCAATTTTTATGAGGACAATCATATGCAATCAATTCATTTTCAATTAGGCATACTCCCTCTCAATTAAGCACTGGGCTTCAAAAGAATTTTCTCAAGTTTAATACAAAGACTTGATGCTTAATTCTAGGAAGATGCAAACTATACTTAATACATCATTTAGCTCCCCCTTTGTACTCATAAAAAAAATGGCATAATTATAATATTGCAAACAATGAAAGATGCACATATAACATACAAGATTTAACATAACAATTGCCTCAAAAAGAGGACTTCGGGAAATTGCCTCACTAGAGGACTTCCCAAATGTCTACACATATATAGGACTTCACACGCTTGCCTCAACACATAAGGATTTCACATGCTTGCCTTAACTCATAAGGACTTCACACATTGCCTCAATGCATTAGGACTTCACACACTTGCCTCATATACACATAACAAATTTTTGCAAGCATAATAGACTATAACCACACAAAAACATATATGAACATTTAATAACTTCTTTTATCCTTAGATCAAGTTCTAGATCATCTTAGCTCCATGATATTTTATTATTCATCTTGCTTGATTATGTCTAATTTTTTCATAATGTGCAAAAACGATCTTCACTTAAGGCTTTTATAAAAATATCAGCAATCTAATTGCTTGTATCAATAAATTCCAAGCTTATATCTCTATTTAGAACACGACTTCTAATGAAATGATATATGATTTTGATATGCTTAGTCCTTGATTGTTGGAGCAGATTTTTTGTCAAATTTGTAGTACCTGTGTTATCACAATGAATTGGAACACTTTCATATTTTAAACTATAATAAAACCAAGGTTTGTTTTATCTATAAATTTTGTGCATAACAACTACTAATAGTTATATACTCAGCTTCAACAATTAAAAGTGCAATAGAATTTTGCTTCATTAGGTGCCAAGATACAAGGAAATTTCCAAGAAAGTAGCATGTGTCGCTTATACTTTTTTGATTTACTTTGCACCTAGCAAAATCATCAATGGAGTATTTAATTAGATCAAAAGAGGTAAATTTTGGATACTACAGGTCAATTTCAATTGTGCTTGCAAGATACTTGAAAATGTGTTTTATCACTACATTCGAGTGTGATTCTTTTGGGTAAGATTGAAAGTGTGCACATATATACCGAGAATATGATATCAGGTCTAGAAGTTGTTAGAAATAACAAACTGCTTATCATATCTCTCTAAAGTTTTTCACACACATTTTTCCCATTTTCATCTTTATCAAGTTTTATGCTTGTACTCACATTTTCACACATTTTCATCATTTATCAAGTTTTATGCTTGTACTCATAGGCATAGGTCTAGATTAGCAATTATTTGTTTTATACTTTTTTAACAAATCTCTTATATATTTTGATTGATTGATGAATGTTTTATTTTTAGATTGCTTTATTTGAAGGCCTAGAAAATAATTGAGTTCTCCTATCATGCTTATTTCAAACTCATTCTTCATGGATTCAACAAATTCATTGATAAGACCGGTATTAGTATCTCCAAATATAATGTCATCTACGTAAATTTGTACAATCAATATATCTAACTTGTGATTTTTAATAAACGGAGTTGTATCAATTTTTCCTCTAGAAAATATATTGTTTAAAAGGAAACTATTGAGTCTTTCATACTAAGCTCTAAGAGCTTACTTTAGACCATAAAGAGCTATTTTTAATTTAAAAACATGATCGGGGAATTCATTATTTTCAAAACCAATGGTTGCTTTACATAAACTTCTTATTTTATAAAACTATTTAAGAAAGCACTTTAAACATCCATTTGAAAAAGAGTAAAATTCTTAAAAGTCACAAATGCTAAGAGCATTCTTACAGATTCCATTCTAGCAAATAGGGCAAAGGTGTCATCAAAATTTATGCCTTCTTCTTGATTATACCCTTAGCAACTAATCTAGATTTATTTCTTATTATTAGTCCAGATTCATCAAGTTTGTTTCTATATATCCATTTGGTTCTAATAACAGGTCTACTATTAGGTCTAGGAACTAATTTTCAAACATCATTTCTTGTGAATTGGTTTCATATCTAATTTTGTTAAAATAGGCTAAGAGGTTATTTTAATGAATAGATGTAAGCTATTGATGAGATTGTTCATAATCGCCTTGAGATAAGGATGGTGAGGTCTTTCGTCTCTTGTTTTTAAAATTCATCGAGTTGGTTTTAAAACAAATGATTCTTGTTCTTTAGGTGGATCTAGGCCAATGATAACTTGTTAAGAGATTCCAGTAGTCTGGTCTAGATCTAAAGTTCTTGATGTTGAAAGAGGCTTTAATTTATATTCATGAATCCGACAGTTCAATAATCAACATAACATTTTTGAGAAATTCGAGTTACATGATCAAGGGTGAAGTATGACCCAAGCAATCTTGCGAATTGATTTGTCTTATTCTTGCATGCTTGCTGTGAAACTTGCTATTGATTTTGTTGTTTCTTTTGTTAGATTAGGCTTAGCTTAGCTTATTTGTATATAAAATCCTCTCTATTTTTCTTTGCCTAGCTAACAGGAAAAAATAATGGTAGAAGTATTCAGCAACTTTCCCTTGGAATACGATCTATATCTTTTTTAAAGCTGGACAAATGGGCCATAACTCATGGGTTGCCCATTTAACCCACTTTTAAAACGGGTTAAGGTTGATTTTTTTCAACCCGTTTAAAAGCGGGCTAAAAAGACCCAGCCCGTTTAACCCATGGGTTAAAGCGGGTTAACCTGCAATGGGCCGGGTTGGCCTACTACTTTTTTAATATTTTTTTTTTATTATTTTTAAATTAATATTTATTAAAAAATATATACTGATAAAAAATAATAATTTTATTTATAAACTTATTAGATATAATATAAATAAATTATAAATATGTTATTGATAAAAATCTGCGAACCTCCATCCCCGATCACAAGCAAATAAGCAATCTTGAAGTAAAGAAACATTTACCAAAAAGATAAAATATAGCCCACTAACGAGCACGGTGGCCTATGATTTTGAAGAGTCCTAATTAGATGTCAACAATGGCACATGTCTCCATACTGTTCGGCCGTGAAATGAAATGAATGATGAATAAGACACAAATCCACGTGGTGAGAAAGCAAATGTAATAGGTGATTCAGTTGGAAATGTAATATATTTTTTTTTCGTTGAAATGGGGTATCCAATATTAGTATTTTTCACTTGAAAAATCATGAGAGATGACGTTAAATTATAAGACTATTAGTATAATATTATTCTTTTGGTAAATTTTAAATGAGTCAAGTTAATAGGCTGGTCCGTTTAACCCATCAGCCCGTGTGGGGGGTTAGGGTTACAAATTTTGGTCCGTTTATTAAAGTGGGTTAAAATTTGTTGGCCCGTTTAACCCACCAGCCGCATGGGCCAGGCCGGGTTGGCCCATTTAACCACTTGCCCAGCTCTAATCTTTTTCTAGCATGCTACATCTGATGAGTACACTTGCCCTGTGAAGATCGTAGTTAGACAATGATTTAGAAAAGAATTTACAAATTTAAAACTCAATCCTTCAACAAACCAATACACACATATATTTTTACTAATTAAGTGCAATTTATAATAATTAAATAGCTAATTGTACATCATATTGTCTCATCAAAATCCATATTGAAAATACAAATTCAACAAAAATGAGACCAAGAGAGAAAGCTTAATAATAATACTTATACGTAGACAACACCAACTCCAAGAAACTTAGTTGAAAATATTTGAGTCAATTTTCAAATAATGGCAATTTAACTAATTTCGAAGTTAAATCAATTTAGATGAATGTGATCAGGACCCAAAAGACCAATGCAAGCAAAATAATGAGACTGGCTCGGCCATAGCACTACAAGAAAAATGACTTTTAAAAGACAGAAATTCTATAATGATAAATAGATAAAATAAGTTATATTTTTGCAAATAGAATCAGCAACAATTGTTTTTGCGATGAAAGTTTATGTTTTAAAACAAAATTTTTATTTTTAAAACCCGATCTTCTTATAGTGTATGAGGTTGGCTAATTAAAGCTAGCTCAATCGATCATATGGTCCCGAGGCTAGCTTCCTTTAAGCAAGCTTTGTTGGCTGTTTTTCTTTTACTTATCGGTTTTTTTTAGTTTTTTACTCTTTGGTTACTTAGTTTCCTGCTGTGTTTTTTATTTTCCATTTCCTCGTTTTATAGTTTCACTTTTCCATTGTCAATGTAATTATGTAACTTCTTAGTTTATTAAGAGATATCATGTTTCCTTTTTTTTTTTTTTAATTAAGATTTCGAGTGTTTTCATTATGCCTATAGTTAAGCCAAGCATCTAATAAACAAGTTTTTTTTTTCTTTTCCCTACTTTTTTGGGTAGCTACTACTACATTTGTTTTGGTTTCCGTCTAATTGAAAAATTAACGTTCATAAGATATTAGGCTGTAAGAGCCTCGACAAATAAGTTATTTTGAAGTTATGAATTAAGTTTATGAGAGAGTGCATCTTCTTGTTTCCGCAAGTAGAGGAAGTCCATCTAAGGATAAACCATATGGAGAGAGAGAGAGAGAGATTTTATTTTCTATGGTTATTAGAACTATTTCCTAATTTTAGAAGTTGTCGTCTTCATGTAATATCCTAGATTATTAATAGTATCTTTGGTTCATTAAAGTGGAATTTGTATTCCACTTTTGTTACCGTAAAATATTTATTTCTTAGTTTTGTTTGTAAAAAATTCAATTAAAAAAATATCTATTCTATATAATGCGAAATTGATAAGCAATTTTCATTTATTTCTTTTATTAGAGAGATGACTATTTCTGATAAAAAAATATATTTAATTTTAAAAATACTCCAATAATAAAATAAAAAATCATAATTTATTTGTAATCTCATTCTATTTTGGTAAATTAAAAGTGCCCCAAGAGAATATTTCTTTTTCTTGCTAAAGATTCGATAAATCCTTCTTTATACCTATAAAAGGGCAAGCATTTATTTGACAAGTCAAAAGTCGGAACTGAGAATATAACTTTACGCGACTGTTTTCTCTTATTTTTTGATATTTTTACAGAGGAAATTCATTCTTGTGACATTTAAAATCCATATCGTGGTTCATGACTTTTGTACGACTAGCATAATGTTAAGGTACTATACCAAGGTTTCGGGTTCATTATAATAAGCAGGTTAAGGCCTTTTTCTATAATGACAGTTCTTAATTTCCATAATCAGTGGGTTAGACTTAGAGTTCCTAAACCTAATGTTAATGTTGCATAATTTCCTCTTTACCCATGAAATATTTTAGGGAAAAAAATGACAGGCAGCAGAGAAATGAAAGGCATACATTTTAAAATGGCAAATAAAGGTTTAAGAATATCATTAATTAGAAAATTATATTTTATTAATTTGAATATTATTAATTGAGAATTTTTATAGGCGAGGTACTTCATATTCTCCAGCATGCGTTATCAACCTTTAAGTATAAGCTTTTTTGGGGGAAAAAAAAGTGTAAGTTTCAAAATAATTACATCATATAGAAATATTATAATTGGTATTAGGATTTGAACTTTGGAATTCGTATAAGTTTTTTTTTTTTTTATTGGGGCAAAAAAATTATAAGTTTCAAAATAAATACATGATATAGAGATATTATAATTGGTATTAGTGTTAGGATTTAAAATTTGGAATTCAAACATAGGGGTTTGTTGATCAGTATTAACAAAGCACGCAGGTAAACTTTTTTAGTGTAGATTAATCAAAGAAGGCGGAAATCACTGGGGATGTTCCAAACTTTCAACCTTTCGCTTGCTTGGCCTAAATTTTCCAAATGATCGACTGGGAGCAAACCGAATGAAGCTTCTGAAAAAGCATATATATATATTATATATATATATATATCCGGCGCAAGGTATAATGTGATATCATCCTGGTGTGACGTCCCTCGGCAGGAAAATGAAGAAAAGTGTGGGAGAGAGAGAGAGAGAGAAAGAGGGAAGCCATGTGGAATCACTTAACTCGGCTTTGAAAGAAAAGGAAGGTTCTCACGCTATTTGGATACGTAATCTCTCGCGTTGGATTTGGATACTTTAACAAGTTTTCATAAAACTATCTCAGCGCCACCGTCATTAGCCCCTTTCTTATTGGGTTCAATGGACGGAAATCGTTTTATAATATTTAACTTTTGAAAATTATATACCCATCACTAATAGGACAATTTGTCGGACATTTCAAGTGCCTCGTTGTATGTCTGCAAAAATGGAAGTTTAATGGGATTTTGGTACCCTCCCATCATTTACAATATACACTTGTTTGATGACTTATGTTTTTGTTAAAGGTCCTGTTTGGGGTTGGTTTCTGATTGTTTATCTTTTTTTTTTCTTTTTTCAATTTTTAAATAAACTGTTGGAAAGAAAACAAATACAAAAAAAAAATACAGATTTTTTTTATTTATAAACAGATCAAATAAATTAAATATATAAATAAGATACAGATAAGATATAAATATAAAAATAATTAATCAACATTACTTTATTTAAAATTGATAAGAAGTCGTAGCGAGATCAAATGAGTGCTAATAAGATGTATAATATAAAAAATTGTGTTATTATGTATTTTCCAAGAGGTAAACAAAGCTAGATCTATTAGAAGGGGTTGATAGGGTCCCAACTCTTTTCACTTAGTAAAAAAATTAATTATTATAATATATTTAAATAAAAATAATATAATTTTTATATTTAATTATAATAAAAGTAAGTTTAACCTCATAATCATATGATTTTATATCGTTCTCTTAAATATCACTAAAGTTTTTCTTTTTGATCTCTTATGGAGTGTCCTAGACACTTTAATAATAAAATGTATTTTTTTTTCAAGAAAATATTACTTTATACTTATTCCACTCTTATGTTTACCATCTGTTGGATAGAATTGTTGTGTAAGTTTGTTTGGGTTTTTTTATTAATATTTGGGCCCCTGTTTAAAATACATGAATCGATTAAATACAATGCATTCAAATTATTATTATTTTTAAATTAACTAATATAAAACTATAAACTACTTAAAAATTGAATATTTGTAGTTGCTAATGCTATATTTGTTTGAATTTTTTTGATTTTATATTTTATATATATTTGATCTATACTTATATTATATTTATATCCTATCCGTAATGATAAAACAAAGAGACCTGATTAATCAAAACTCCAGATCTGAGGGAATCACTCAAAACAATAATAATCCCAAAAAGATACAAATGGGATTAAAGAAGAAGTGACAGACAATTAAACAAATACACAAGCAAGTACGGCGTGCGATAAGCCATGATGAAATAAATAAATAAAAAAAATTCCAAGGGACAAAGAAAGGGTCATCACAGCTTCATGTGGACGTACCAGGATTTATAATCATGATGTGTGAATGAAGCCATACACGCACTAAAAGATAAAAAAAAAGAATGACACCAATCCAACGTCACCCCAAAACAACACAACCTCTTCCTTAATCTTAAACACACAACCCCCACAGCTAACTACCGTTGACGTATGACTTTCCCGTCATCTTCCCTATTTCCTCCACCACCCCCCCTTTATATTCACGTTCTCCTTCAACCGCATTTCTCCATATCCCATCTCTCTACCTTCTCTCTCTCTCTCTTTCTCTCTCTCTCTCTCTCTCACACACACACACACAGACACACAAGACAATCATGCAACAAGCAATAGCATACAAGTCATGGCTACCTATACACAGCACCAGTAATAACAGTGTTAATTTTATCACACATGGCAGCCTCAGGCCAGACAGCATGGGAAAAGGAGATGAGAAAACAGTGGAAAGCATTAGGAACACGGTGTCCGAGAATGCTGTCATAGTGTTTGGGAAACGTGGGTGTTGCATGAGCCATGTGGTAAAACGTTTGTTGTTGGGTCATGGTGTCAACCCTGCCGTTTATGAGGTTGATGAAGAAGATGAAGGACGTGTTGTCAATGAGTTACAAATATTAGGTGGTGGTGGAAATGATATTTCCGATGGCAGCGGCGGTGGCGTTGGTGGCGTCCAATTTCCGGTGGTGTTTATCGGTGGGAGGTTGTTTGGGGGTTTGGATAGAGTTATGGCTACACATATCTCGGGTGAATTGGTCCCTATTCTTAAGGAAGCTGGGGCTTTATGGCTTTGATCTGCTTCTCGCTATTTCTTCTCTTTCTTTCTTCCTCCTTTTTTCCCCTTCTTGTTTTGATTTTTATGGATAAATTATTCGGCTTCTAATTAAGAAGCTCCATCGAGACGATAGTAGATAAATTTTGTACCTAAAATTGTTTTCAATCTTCATGTTTCATATCTCTCTATGTAAATTTGATTAATCAGAAAGTATAATATGCAAAATTAGAACAAAATGCATATTAATCTGGACTCTTTTTTTTTTTAGAAAATAGGAGGAAAAGATTTTTCAAATGAATTTCCCTTTTTCTTTTCCAAGAAAAAGAAAAACATATGGTAAGGACGATTTCTATTACCTATTGACAGGATTGATTGATTGATTTTTTTTTTTTTTTTTACGAGTTT
>JAMXBD010005119.1:0-26713 GCA_024138025.1 Combretum micranthum
ACCGATTGGTCGATAGTGCCGTCCCTTGTTTCCCACCAAATCATATGAAATTAAAATTAAGACCCTAATTAACTAGTTAGTTTAGGCCAAGTAAACTTATGATCATGTTAAAATATGTGTTAGGTAGACTACATAAAAATTTAAGCTTAAGAATCCATGTTTAAGATTGTGAACCAAATTATTAAAGTTTGGGTGCACATTGGTTTTCCATCGGAAATGGAATATTGGAATTTAAGGTAAAATAATTCTAATCAAATAAATATAAAATAAATGTAAATAATATGTTTTCATATTGAAATATGAATTTTAAGACGAATACTTAATTATTTTGATTTTAGGAATTTATTTAATCAAATAGGTATTAATATGGCATTATAAGATAATAAAAACATAATAGGAAACTAGTTTATATTCCTTAGGGTATTTAGATATAAAAATAAGACTATAAGTGATATAAATAGAATATTTATATTTTAAATGAGTTATTTTACTAAATAAGAGTTTATTAAATTTAACATAGGATATGTTATTGAAAATTTCCATTTTAAGGACTAAATTACTACAAAATGGGTTTAGTATCCTAAGTTGAATATAAAATGAATTTGAATGATTAATTCTATTCACTTTGGCTAAATTAAGCTCATATAGCTTCATTAACTAATATTGCCTTAGTAAATTCTTTAGAAACTAATAATTTATATTTAGTTATTAATCTAACTAGTGAACTCTCATAAGATCATATTGATTTATAAATGGCTTAAATATAATTGTAGTGTGATAGACCATGAATGATAAGAGGAGTATGTTGTTTCAAATATTTGCTAGAAAATGAAGTATTTAATATGAGTTGGTATAAGTCGATAATTGATGGATTGTTATCCTAAGCAGATATTTACACGCTTTGTGTCTGTCTTCTGCTTTACCTTCTGAAGTATCTTCAAGACTATCTTCTATCTGTTTAGAATATAGATTTTGTACCATGTACGCAGTGACTTGTGTGTTGAGTGCTATGTTAGGCATTCTAAAAGAACTAATATTTAAATATGGCTTTAATAATTGCTTGTTGTTTGTGCGTGGCCGTTTTTGAGACCTGGTTCAAGGGTGGCAACCTTGTTAGGCAGTGCTAGCATGGTAGTTAGGTGCTTAAGCCATCATGAGTGGCTCGACAATAGCTGATAGGGAAACAGTAGCGGGATAACGTCTACATGGATCGGAGAGAAGTAGTATAGTGTGGTTCATGCAATAGGCGCCGATTGAGCTGCACTGTATATTATGAACTATGAAAGGTAGAGATGTGTAAGGTTTGTGACCCCCAGACAAGGCTATTACTTATAGAGATAGGAGATATAGATATTCAAGCTACCTATATTAATCCCCTGAGCAGTTGCTGTATTCAGGACCCTTAGGTTCCCAATATGTTGCCAGAGTGTGAGTGCCCCACTGTTGTCTGCTACGCTTTAATTTAAAGATATAAACTATTGGTTGCATTGCATATAACATAGGCATGTGTGCCCATCTCGTATGTGCTTGTGTTGCTATCGTGCTGGGCTTCGGCTCATTTCTTTCTTTTTCAGGTGATGATCTGGATGCTTTTGATTATCGACTATGGGATTACTTTAAAGAGCTTGTTAACATGTTGAGTGTTTAGGAACATTGAACTGTTTATGCTATTAGCAAAAGTTATTTATCATCATTTCAAACTTATGATTTGTTGAGGCCATATCTATGAGCCCATGATTATATTTTGAGATATTTAAAACTCTTTATTTTGAAATATTTGGTGGTATGACACTGTAATATATATATATATATATATACACACACACATTGGTCTACTCTTTGGAGTAACCTATTTAAAAAAATATTTTGAGAAATTTATTTTCTGTTGCGACTTTCCAGTTGTTTCTACAAACTAATTCAATGATTTCAAATTCTAAAATTTGTTTAGCAACAATCATGATAAACTGTAGATTAAGTTAGTCTTAACGTATAATGCGTAAGTGTTATACGTGGCGGCTGACATGTCTTGAACCTAGTTCGGGGTGTGACAGTACATGTTGTGTGTGCATATGCATTTGTGTGTGGTTTGGCGTACTGGGCATTTTCGCTCATTCTTTTATCATTTTTAGGAGTAGGTGAGGATCCGATTATGTTTGACCTATTATGATATGACATCTGTGTGGATGATGGGGAAGATGCTAGTGGAATGGACCATCCTGCTAACTTCTAGACTGTTATGGGTTTTAAAGATAGACTTAGAAGATGATATGAAGTTTTACAAATTTTTCTTTGAAATTGTTCTAAGTTTTATTTGAGTTTTCAAACTGTTAGTTATATTGGCTTTGGTTTATACCAACCAGATGTTTTCTTTAGGAAATTTGTTTTTATGAGATAACTTAAATAGCTAACCTTTATGAGAGTTTTTGAATCATTATATATTATCTACTTGTGGATTAGAATTATAGCATTGGCGTATTCTTATAAAGAGAAGGAAACGTGGCAGGTTGAAATGTCCTTATTTTAGGGCGTCACATTTATCATACTTAAGCTCCAGTTAAACATAAATAGTAATTGAGCTCAACTCATTTAGACTAGGTTTTTTTAAAAATAATTTTAATACTAATAAAAATAATATTAATTTTAAACTTGACTTAAGCTCAATTAAAATTTATGCTTAACTAGAGATTAATTAGGCTTACAATAGTTCAATAAACATTTATTCTTAATTAGGTTTGCAAGCTAATCAAGCACTATGAAGCTCAAGCTCATCCAAACAAACTACTCAATGATCTTGAGCTCGAAGTCGATATTGAACTCAACATTATTATCAAATAAAAATTAAAAAGAAATTGAATCAAACTTGAGTAATACGAATCAGACTAATTGATTTAAACTCCTAGGTCAAACCATATTAGAAATGAGCCAAGCAAGAAAAGTGAATGAGCTAAGAAGCTCATAAGATTATCTTACTAGTAAGTCGTTTAACAAGATTTTTAATGTACCACATCAACATTGAAGGAAAAAAAATCCTATTAAAGAACTCTCTTCTTTACCTGTGAATCCCTTCAAAAAGTTCCTTGCATTTTTCTAATAATTTTTTTGCTTGCCACATGTTAGATTTTACCAATTAAAATAGGAAAGATAGAGTTAGGAACTCATGTTTTGAGTTGCTTGCTAGGGCAATTCTACTCTTGATTCCATAATGAAAGAACTTACTTTATTGGTTATATGGGTTGCTTGTCCTAAGTTTTTGTGCCAAGCTATCTTAATAAAGATAGCCTAAGAATTATAATGATTAGACTTTATATTAATAGCCTTTCTACCCTAAAGAAAAGCTAGATTGAGAGGACCAATCGTTAACTGGCTATATTCCTCTTCATTAATCTAAAATTCCAAATCCTTTAAAACATTTTGGATGGAAACCGAATTATTTTCAGCTTATTGCTAAATCATGCAATTGACCTTACATAAGGTAGATATCGAATTTGGTCAATCACCGTAAAGTATTAAGTTCCATCACTTGTAAAATATACTCATAATATGTTGCTATGTTTTCTTCAAAACAACCAAAAGAAGAAGATAAAAAATTAAACTACAGAACTAAATAGACAATTAGATATGTTATTGAAGTAAGAAAATTAGCAGGTAGTGTTGAACAGCTTCTCTGTTGTTGTCTACATATGTTTATGACGTACCAATACTCAAACGTTTCTTACTAATCCCACTTTATGGTTCACCGTGGAAGGCGGATACTTATGAATATATAGGTGATTGCTTTTGATATTGTCTAACTGTTTGTAAAATAAATCAGAAATTTCTAAAGTTTCTATACATGCTCTATGACCTTTGTATGCTTCTTGCAATCATCACTGCTACCTTACCCACCACTAAGCCATTGAGCCACCACCCTCTTTCAATATCTCATCTTCCAAACCACTTAGACTAGTGGTCTCACTTTAACATTCATTAAGTATATCAAGTAATAGAGGTATAATACTAAAAAAAAAAAAAAAACATCATTTTGTTCTTACTATGCATCCAAACAACATGATTAATGCATCCGATTTGACTTCATGGTTTCATTACAACAATTATTTGATGGTCGTAAAATCCTGTAGATATTGGATTTTGATGTTTCAGACATTTTTAATTGTCTTGGAATATGTAGAGTTCATATTATTGAAGCTGTTGCTAGGTGGGTGCAATCTACTTCATCTCTCCAAACACATCTTATGATTTGTTTTTTTTTTTTAGCTCTTGAATAGAACCAAGTTCATTAAATAAAAGATCAATTCAATTCATTTCAATCAACATTTCATATCGTAATTACTCATTTATATTTTATGTATAGATAGGTAATTTTGATTTTTAGAAAAACTCCAGCATTTCTCATCAGTGGTTTGTTGAATTCAAGGTAATTTGATGTAAAGTTGCATTTAGCATCTTATGTAGTACATATCAAATATTGATCTATCTCCAATGATATCAACCAATGTGTACAACATGCATTGTGGAAAAAAGATTTATTAGTACCAATATCTCATGTATCCAAATGGGTGATGAATAAGAACTATTGTTAATTTAACAAATACTCAACTTTTAGAAATTACTCTTATGTTAAAATTTTACTGATACTTAAACTGATTAATCCTCATGCCATAGTATTATCATCAAAATGTTTCTCTTCTAGGATATGTTCTGGCACGAAAGACCATCTTTTAGCTTTCTAAAGAAAACATTTAAGCTATTTAGTCGAAAGGAAGCAGAGTAAAGCCTTCGTTATGGTCCATCATTCTTAAAAAATGAACTCCTTAGAAAAAATGGCGTGAGCAGCACGATGTCAATATTGATTTTTGCGGAAGCATCTTGTCTCATTGTTTGTTTTCATCAATTAACTAGCTTCTAAGTATGTTTTAAGGATTATTCACTTTTTCCATTAGTTGCCATTTTGGCTACACCTAACTAAATTTGGTTCCTCTCGAGAATCTCCGTTAAATTAGCCAAACAAACTTCGAGATGTATTGGCGTGAATTCTATCGCCATTAAGTTCATATATAGAAAGGAGAAACCTCCTATTGGAGAAATCTGCTAGATCTATTTAGTCTCGTCAAACATCATTTGAGCCTCTATGGAGCTAATAAGTAGATGCCAAATTCAACAGAATGGTGCCAATGGGCATCCAATCATCTATCACTATAATAGTTTGATAGGACAAGGATTGTATCCAACCACTAGATATGCAAACCTGAGACTAACTTGAAGCATGTCACTATTGTCGTAGTGGTCTATCTTTCCCTAAATAGGTTCACTTTGATTCTATAGACAAAGAAATTTGCTTGGTTTTTTGTTTTTTCCCATTTAGTTAGTATAGTGAATCTACATTTGGAAAAAAAAAATTGTAGGTTTAATTCAGCTCTCAATTTAATTGGGATTGTTGCCTTCCTTTAGTTCAAGTATGAAAAGTAGGCCTAATTGGTAAAATAAGCAACAGTGGTACTAAAGAGTCAAACCATGATAGTTAATTGAATTGTGCCATAGTGGATCACCAGAAAATTGAGGCTTTACCAATTAACCCCGGTAGGAATCAGCGCGTGATGGCTATTGGCAGTTTGTTCTATTGTCTCAAAGTTTCCGATATGATGGTTGCTGTGTAAGTGAGAAATGACTAACAATGCGTTTGACAATGGTTGAAAGTTGCAGAAGATGAAGGAAAGCAATGGAAAAGTTGTGTTTAGGTATGGTGGAAAAAGAAAATACCAGAAATTGGATGAAAACAACGGAAAACTTGTCGCCTCCTTTTCTCTCTATTATTGGGAAGGAGTTGGCGCAAAATATAAACATACCTTGAAATTTCCTTTTTCTCCTCCTTGTGAAATCATATGGAAGGACAATTCTATTAATCACTACCTTCATTTCTCTTCTTTCTTTCCATTTCCTTTATAAGTTACTAAATATAAAATAAATATTTCACTTATTTTTATTTCCACTCAATTTCTTTTGCTCATTTCCATTGATTATAACTTTTAAAAAGTAACCAAACACAATGTAAGAATTTAAAAATTCCATATACTATCCTTTTGTTTTTATGTTACAATTATTTATTGTCCACAAGTTTTGTAATAATCAATTGCTTCTCTTACTCTCTCTTCTTCCTTTCTTTTTTAAATTCCCACCTAAATTTGTATATACTTCATTCTCTAAGCGCTTCTCACATTATTGGATAAATCTTAAAGTAATTTGGACCTTGAAAATTGGGTTCCAAAAGATTTATTTGTTCGCTTTTTGAAAAGTAGATGTGTTTATTCAATTTAACCAAAAAAATAAGTTTAGGTTTTTGTATGTTTAAGTGTTGACTTCTATGAAAATAAAGGTCCCTTTAATTTTAAAAAACTTCAAGATATGTCCATGCAATTTAGCCTAAATTTGACAATAAAGAAAAGAGTATAATAAAAAAGACATCACTCAATCCTTCATATTTGCATCAAAGGATTCTAATGTCACATTATATCATAAATACATCTTTTTTCTTATATGTTATAAAATGATGATGATGTATAAAAAATATGATAATTTATAGCTTAAAAAGATATGATATTAATCTCAAACCGAGTTTAGAAATTTAAGATATGTTATACCATATTTAAGCTGATGCCATAGCTTCAACTTAATATTCTAAGGGCAAGAGCCTAAACCGGATATGTACTGAAATAAAATTAAATTAAGATATTTTCAAGAACTGACGTCAATAATTTAAACTTAATACTCTAAGGGCAAAAGCCTAACCCAATAAATTACTGAAATGAAACCAAATGAAGCTTATTCTGGTGTTGACATCACCAATTTGAACTAACTTATTCAAAATATAGAAATAATGTTTCCTGAAGGAGAGAAGAATTAACATTGTATTGATTAGTTAGGACTCCAAAATCAAATGGACTGGAAAAGGATCGGCTAAAATTTTGGGCCCTTAGCTTAAAAGCCCTCTACTCGAAGATGATATTACGTGCCTATGATGGATATGCCATCTGTACTGTCCTATAAGATCTTTTTAGGACAATGGTCAGAAAAGATGAACTCAGGCTCAGCTCTCAAAATGACTAGTCAAGTCGATAGCCATACTTTCCAAACTCCGCAATCCAAAGTCAAACAAGAAAACCGGGGTCTAGCTAGCTTATATCAAAAACCCCTTTTTACACCACAAGTACATTTCGTTCAATTAAGCGCCATCCAATCCAATATTAACATGACGGCTGTGTTTAGTAATTTTAAAGGAAGTAGAAATGCAAATAAATGGGAAAAAGAAAAGAAAAATAGTAAAAGAAAGAAACGAATGGAAATATTGTGTTTATTTTTTATTTGGATTTATTAAATAAAAATGAAAAGAATAGGATGAAATTTTACTTTTTATGTTATTTGGTTGGGATTATAAAGAAAATGAAGAGAAATAAATATGTAATACACTAAAATATCACTTATTTTATCTTTTTTATTTTACTTTCCAATATATTTTTGTTAGTTAAATTAGCTTCCGCGATTTCCGTCCAACTCATGCCAAATCAGGACGGAAAAAATATCAACTCAAATTGCTGCCAATTTTCGTCCGCTTCATCTGATTTCATTCCCGAGAAAAACAACCAAAGGCCCAAACTTTCAGTGAATTTTCATCAATCCAAACACAGTGCAAAAATAGTTATATAACTTAGCAACTGGCTGATTAATTAATTAATCAACAGTTCTAAAATGTTTAAATAATAGCAGAGAAGATGATGAAATCATACCTGAGCAATATGTACCATTGATTTTTATTGATTTCATCACAAAAACACACGAAATATCGATTCACGTTATCGTACCCACAGCGTCCTTCAGTATATTCACATCCCCCACACTGCCAATACGTGTTCCATTCCAATACGAACCCTCGTTCATTGCAGCATCAAACCTCTCAACCAAATTGGAACTGTTGATCCCCGTCCGTTTGACCACCACCACCACCTTGTCCTGGCAGTTTCCGACATCAAACCACCCTTGAGGCTCCTCACCCTCAATAAAAACATAAGAAGGCTTATCCTTGGAGTGCAAGCATGGTAAAAGGTTCGGATTTCCGCTACCAACAGTACAATTGTAATAATAACTAATGTTCACGTCCAATGATTCGTTATAATACAGTGGAAGCCCGTCCACCGTAAGGTTGTGCCGTGCCGCAGGGCATGATACACCAACCGCATCCACGTCTACTAAAGTAAGAGTTTTGTAATCAGAAAGTTTGAGTATGGGTTTTCGTTCGCTGGGCTCGGAGCAGTCTAAGCCAAAACCCGGGAGCCACAATACATGTCGGCATCTGCTGCCACCCAAAAGGGGTAGGAAATATTGATGCCAGCACATACGGTAGCGGGGCAGTGCGTTTCATATGCGGCATCGCCGATGAGAGATTCGAAGAACAAAAGTTGGAGGAAGAGTTGGAATTTGTACTGAGAGCGGAACATGTTTGGTAGGCGAAAATGTTGAACATGCTGAAATGGAGAGTTGGACAAGCTAAATAATATATCTGTGTTAGACTAGAATGATTTATGGTTTTGACTTGAATGCTGGACATAGTCGTCATACAAGGCTGAAGGCTCCGGGAAGGCACCTATAGCTTATTTTATTAATTAATTGACACTGCTGTTCATATTTTCGCCCACGGAGCTCGTCCTCTGAATTGTTTAAGCACTAAGCTTTTTTCCCAATTTGATGTTTTTTTGGATTGTCTTTTTTTTTTTTTATTTGTATTTGTATCTATATCAGAATGATATATGTAAGTATATTTAATTTATATTTATATTTTATCCATATTTAATCTATTCATGAAAATGATCAACTTTTTTTTATCTATATTTATTTCTTAATAAATAATTTATTAGAAAAAAATTAAAAAAATATATTTGTATTTATTGAAAAAAGCTAGCCAAACAGACCATAAATTTACATATTTCTAAATTAACTTTCTATCAATTTTTTTTCCTAATTCGATCCTTTCAAATAATACAATATGTAATAAATGGTTAAATTATATAAAATGATATATCATAATGATATTACATGATACTTAAGAAATTTAAGTAATATGAACTATTTTCTTTTTTCTTTCCAATTGAAGAAAATCCAAAAAATACAAAAAAGATACCTATCTTTTCTTTTTGTGTACTTAAGTTTAATTAACTTAACCTTTTAATGTGTCATTGAAAATAAAATTCAATCTTGTTGGCACATTTTCATTGAAGATAATACTTAGCACTTGAACTTTACTTATCTATATAATTAATTACTTGAAATTAAAATTTTCACCATACTTTCTACCAAACTTTTTGATGATATTTATACTATTTAGATGAGATAGTTAATTTCAAAAATAAGAAAAGTTTACCTATCAAATGTGATAATTATTCTATATCTAAAATAACAATTTTATAATAAAAAAAAATCAAACTCAACTATCATTTATGAAAAAGTTGAAATTTATTCTTTTAAAATTAAGCATTCATTTTCTTTTATCCTTTTCTTTTTATTACACAAACACACACATCCTTTTCCCTAAGTTAAATTCAACATAAATGGGATGAAGAAAGATTCAATAGGGAAGGGTCCCAACTGCCTTATCATCTTGCTGAATTAACAAGCTACACCTAAGTTGGTCCCGTTCATAAGCTACCCTTAGACCCGGAGGTCCACATGTTAGGGGCAAGCCGATATTCCAAACTCGTGGACGTAAGCAACATTTAGGCCTGTATGTTTCATTTGCATGCAAATGACATACAAACGTCTTTAAACCAAATGTTTGTCAAAAATTATACATAAATAAAAACAAATAATTATACTCATAAAAAATCAAACATATCAAATAAAAATTAAATATAGATAAAATACAGATCATATATATATAGATGAATACAAACTATCTATAAACCCTTAAATTTTTCGGTGCTCTTAAAAAATAATCTTAGAGTTAAATACCAGAAACAAAATCCTAAAACCGATCCAAATTAAAATCAAATTCTAAACAAGATCAAATACAAAATTTGTAACGCCTTAAATTAAATGCATTACAACTTGCCACATGTCATTCTCTTACTAAGAATATGCCAAGACTATAAAATACTAAACCACAAATTATACCAAAGATAATCGCCAAAACTCACACATGGTTACTTTAAAACATCACATCAAATAGTTGTCATGTCTCAAAGGGTACCCTAAACATGACAGCCCGCCATACCCAATATTAAGACTGAAGTATGACAACCTTAATCATTCTAAAAGTCTCGATATCGGGTGTAAAACGTACTTTCGCGATCACATCAGACCAAACTTTGAAACAAGTCGTTTAAGCAGTTATACATAATAGCAATTAAGAAGTAAATCATAATAATATAACTGTGGTTCCAAGAATATAGAGAGTCTTACAAACCTTAGGGGCATTCTCCTATTAAAACAACTAAGTCTAACAAAGTCCATCTTCAAAATAAATAAATTTTGAGTTTTACTTGAAAGTCTATATCTACATCTAACTCTTAACTTCTATCCAAAAGCTCTTGACTTCTCAAAGGAACTACTTGGGTAAAGTATCTCCTGGGCTCCAACCAAAGATATGAGTGCTGCAATAGATATCTAAGAGGGTATAAGCTACATGCTTAGTGAGAATTATTTCTACAATTAAACACCTAACAACCAATAATCAAATAAGTTAATTTAAATAATCATATGAGATGCACAAGTATGTGAGCAAACAATATATATGATTTTTCAAGAATCATATGTTGAATGGATTTATCCCTCCATTCGAGGTTAGGCGTACTAGGCCATAAAGACTGATTTTCACAAATATAATACCTTTGTAGTTTTTGTTCAAGCCACTACCTAGCTGTAAAAATATAATTTATTTCTTTTTAGTTTTTATTCAAGCCACTACTTAGCTGCAAAATATAGTTTATTCAAGTTTTTATGCATCACAATTTAATTCAGGCGACTCTTCGCTGTTTTGTAGATTTTACGAACTCTATGAACCTCCTTACTATACTTTTGGTCCCATCAAGGGTATAGTAATGAATGCAATGAACTCACCCAATGGTATGCATGAATCAATTTAATTAAGTACTCATGGCATGATTAAGTATTTTACGGGTGATCATAGAATTTGCAGACAATCTGTAACACACAGGAAAATAAGATAACATGAAGATAAATGGGTCATGATATATATAAGTTTAAAGACCCGACCCACTAAATCCCGAGATTTAGAGTATCGAGTCCCCAACCACATATAACATTTTCACATTATATGTAAGGTTGTCCTAAACTAACAGTTTATGAAAATTGATTGATTAAATCTACAAAAACTTTATAAACAACTTTTAACAAAACAAGATTGTTAATAAAAGCAATCTATACATATATATACATCATATGTACAAAGTTTAGTGTCAATATAAGACACTACAAAAATTACAAGTTTTCTTAATACAAAAGCAACCCTAAGAGATCTTAAAGTCTTTACATCTTAGGCTTATCTACTAAGCCTTCTATACAAAGACTTTTATTGTAACAAAAGCTTCTCCAAAAATCTAGGGTGTTCGAGTCCTATTCATCCCACTCGTCCATGAATTTCTCAAAGTCTGACCCGTAACCCAAATCATCATATAACTCGTCTTCATTACCTGCAAAGCAGCAAAAGTGAGCCAAAAGCCCAATACACAATAACAAAATACAAGAACAAGTTATCAAGCCAAACTTAAATCAAATGGAATGCATCAATAGACAAGTGATTATCTTATTAAGTTTTCTTTTACAAAACAATAGGAGGGTATTCAAACCCCGGGATTACGCTGTGGGAATTTAGGGGTCCTAAGAAACAACAGATGCTCAGGGGGTTGATATAAGCAGTCCAAATACTTATATCTCCTATATCTATTTCATAAAGAAAATAGTTTCATTTAGGGTTCAAAATTCGTTGCTCGACACTACTTAAACTCAGTCCACAATATGAGCCTAGTTCACAAGTTCCCATAAACTTAGAACTAAACCATGGTTTAAGTAAACATTACTCGGATACTATTTCTCCTATCAATTACCTACTTAACCAAATGAATCGCTATTGCATCATAGCGTACATTGCATCATGGTAAAGTCATTGCATCATGACTTAGGTTAAGTGCCTAACTAACATGTCATTGCATCATGACAGGTTCGCTGCTCCTCGGACCAGATTAAACAGCGTAATAGACATCTAGCTCATCAAGACATTAAGCCGAATTGAATTAAATCAAATTAGAGATGCCTAGCCCTAGCAAACAACAAACAAGCTATTGCGTACCTAAACCCGATAGTATATCACTATATTCACTCGGGAGAAACTAACCGAAGAACCTTTAACTGAAATAAGAATATCAAAACATTAATAATTGAATATAGAATTTACATATATATATATATATATCACAATCTAGATTAATTATACAAGGAGATTCAATAAGCTTTGCATATAGTTTTAATATCTAATTCATGCATAAAACATGTTTATCTAGCTTATATATCATTAGGAGATCATATATGAAGTAAAGATTGAAGATTGAAGAAGTTTGAATTTAAAAACTCAGGGGATACGCGCCTTCCTACGCAGGCAAAATTTGAATGAACGCTGGCAGCGTAGGAAATATACGCCGGGTGTTTTACCCGGCGTTAAATATTCGATTTTGTTCCAATCAACACCCCATACGCCGACGTGTTGAAGCCCTAATGGCCGGCGTACTTTTGAAAAATAAACGCTGGCAAATTTTCTTGCAAAAGCGGTAGGTTCAAAGCGGCTTTAAAAAAATCGATTCTGTTCACTTCCAACACCGCCTCTACGCCGGCGGTTGAAGTGCCAGATGCCGGCGTACGTTCAAAAACAACCTATTCGAAAAGACTCATTTCCTGTTTTGCACTTTGCAATTTCTAACCTATAACACTTTTAATCCTTCTTCAAGTTCATTTTTAACTTCATATACTATCTCCTATCTACACTAATCAATCCTAGCAACTTAGAACATTAAATCACTTCAAATCCCATTCCTCTCATCCTTAACTTCAACTACTTAAATCAACATTATTCCTTCCCAACACTTCATATAACTACTACAACACATAAACAAATTCACACAATAACAAAACACAATCCAACCTATATCAATGCATGAACCAAACAACTCAAAAGACATTAAACTCATTCTACCAAATATTTACATAGATACTATAAGAAAGGAAATAAAACAAAAGCTATACTTGTATTAACTTACATGAGTAAGCCTTAGCTTGGAGAGATTTTTGATTCAATAAGCTTGTGTTATTCTTTGGTTTAGGGCTTGTAACTTGGAGTGAAAGAAAAGAGAAAAGGAAAGAAAGAAGATGAAAATTCGTATGGAATGAGAGGGCTGCCAAAAGAGGCTTAATTAAGCAAATTTTGGACTTTATTATCTTAAGTTTGACTTTTAAGGCATAATAGACTTTGGGTTGAATTTGGGTTAATTTGGAGCTCATTTGAGTGCAATTTAGGCATGAAAATTGGGCTTAATTAAGTAAATTTTCTGTCAACTATTTCTTAAACAATTCAAAAGTTGATTTTATAAATTTAAACATAACACAAACATATTAATGCATAAAAGACACAAATATTAATTATACTATACACACATTAATATATATATAAAACAACAGACATTAATTTCATTACACATGCAAAATAACACATTAATATTCAAGATATACTAACTTAGACACATTTAAACTATTACCAACTCATCTACTCAAATATTAATATACATGACTCTCATAAATCAACATGCTCATATAGTTCAATAATTAAGACAAATAAAACATATACATGGAAGTTAAATAGAAATTAAATTTAGATCATTTCATTCTTCCCTCCTTCAAGAAGTTTCGTCCCAAACTTAGCTTACCTTCTTAATCAAAAAGTTCAGGATACTTCTGTCTCATAACGCTTTCCACTTCCCAAATCGCTTCTCTCTCGATTGGTTACTCCATTGGACTTTTACCATCGGTATCACTTTATTTCTCAATTCTTTGTCCATTTTGCCCAAAATTCTAATCGGTTTCTCCTCAGTAGTCAAATCTGGTAGTATCTCCGGTTGATTTGTGTCCAATATAGCGTCGGATCAGATATGCATTTCCTAAGCTGAGACACATGAAAAACATTGTGAACACCTGACAAACTTGGTGGTAGCGCCAATCTATAAGCTAATGGCCCGATTCGTTCCAAAATTTCATATGGTCCAATATATCTTGGATTCAATTTGCTCCTTACTCCAAATCTAAAAACTCCTTTCGTCGGGATATCTTGAGAAACACATGATCTCCAAGTTCAAACTCCAAAGGTCTTCTTCTCAAATCGGCATAACTTTTATATCGGTCTTGAGCTTTTAATCTCTGTTTGATCATTTGAATCTTATCAATTGCTTGTTGTACCAAATCAGGACCAATTAACACTCTCTCGCCCACTTCATCCCAATGCAAAGGAGATCTACATTTTCTCCCATATAATGCTTCATATGGAGCCATCTGAATCGCTGTCTGATAGCTATTATTGTAGGCAAATTCAACCAGAGGTAAGTATTCATCCCAATTCCTTCCAAAGTCTAAAGCACAAGTTCTAAGCATATCTTCAAGAATCTGAATCGTCCTTTCTGATTAGCTGTCGATTTGTGGATGAAAAGCTGTGCTAAATTGTAACTTTGTCCCAAGAGCTTCGTGAAAACTTTTCCAAAATCGACTGACAAATCTGGTATCTCTATCTGAAGTAATGGTCACTGGTATACCATGTAACCTCACTATCTCTCGAATATAAATCTAGGCCAACTTTTCGAGTGAATACCGACTCTCAGTGGAATAAAATGTGACGATTTCGTTAGCCGATCTACAATGATCCAAATCATTTCATTCTTGGCTACTATCTTTGGTAAAGCCGTCACAAAATCCATAGTTATCTCATCCCACTTCCATTCTGGAATTCTTAATGGTTGCAATTCTCCTCCAGGTCGTTGATGCTCAATCTTCACTTGTTGACATACTAAACACTTAGAAACAAATCTTGCAATATCCTTCTTCATTCCTTCCCACCAAAAATGTCGCTTCAAGTCTTGATACATCTTTGTTTTCCAGGATGAATCGAATATGAGGAGGAATGCGCTTCTTTCATAATTTGATGTCTCAAATCATAGATCTCGGGTACATAAATTCTATCCTTGAACCTTATAATACCTTTATCATCAATCCTCATATCTTTTCTCTTCTTATTTATCTCACTTCTCAATCTCTGGCTTCCAGGTTCTTCCAGTTGTCCTCGCTTAATTTGATCCAGAATTGTTGGTTGCACAGATAAACTTGCTAGCATAATTCAACATTTTCCATGGTTATCTCAACATCCATCTTCTGAAGATCTTCTTGTAATTCCGTTGAGTTGTAATCAGAGATTCCACATTCATCGGTTTCTTTCTACTGACGCATCTGCTACAACATTGGCTTTTCCCGGTGATACAAAATTTCAACATCGTAATCTTTGATTAACTCCAACCATCTTCGTTGACGCATATTCAATTCTTTTTGAGTGAAAATGTATTTCAAACTCTTGTGATCAGTGAATATCTTACACTTTTCACCAAATAAATAATGTCTCCAAAGCTTCAATGCTAATACCACCGCGGCTAGCTCGAGATCATGAATTGGATAATTCCTCTCGTGGGGTTTCAATTGTCTTGAGGCATAAGCTATAACTCGATTATCTTGCATCAAAACACATCCGAGTCCTTGAAGTGAAGCATCACTGTAGATCACGAACTCTTCTCCACTAACGGAAGTGCTAAAATCGGTGCAGAAACCAATCGTTCTTTCAGCTCAAGAAAACTTTGATCACAATCTTCATCCCAATCAAATTTCACATATTTTCTTGTCAATTTAGTTAATGGTGAAGCAATTTTGGAAAAACCTTGTACAAATCTTCTATAATAGCTTGCCAAACCTAGAAAACTTCGTACTTCAGTGACACTTGTAGGTGTGGCCAATCCAATACCGCTCTAATCTTTTCCGATCAACAGATATTCCTTCCTTTGTAATGATATGTCCCAAGAATGCAACTTCTCTCAACCAAAACTTGCACTTGCTAAATTTAGCATAAAGCTTCCTCTCTCTTAATCTTTGTAGAACAAGTTTCAGATGTTTCTCATGTTCTTCCATATTCCTTGAATACACCAATATATCATCAATGAAAACTATTACAAACTGATCCAGATAATCTTTAAATACCCTATTCATCAAATCCATAAAAGCTGCTGGGGCATTTGTCAAACCGAAAGGCATAACCATAAACTCAAAATGTCCATACCTTGTTCTGAAAGCAGTCTTGGATATATCTTGTTGCTTAATCTTGAGTTGATGGTATTCGGATCTCAAATCTATCTTGGAAAATAACAGCATCTCTCAGCTGATCAAATAAATCATCAATTCGAGGAAGTGGATACTTGTTCTTGATTGTCACTTGATTTAATTCTCTATAGTCTATACACATTCTTAAACTTCCATCTTTCTTCTTAACAAATAAAACCGGAGCACCCCAAGGAGAAATGCTTGGACGAATAAACCCTAAGTTTTGTAATTCCTCCAACTGGCTTTTCAATTCTTTCAACTCGGCCGGAGCCATACGGTATGGAGCTTTAGAGATAGGTGTAGTCCCTGGTATCAAATCAATCCCAAACTCAATCTCTCTATCCGGTGGTAAACCCGGTAATTCATCAGGAAAGACATCAATAAATTCCCTTACTACTGGCACCATATCAACTCGGAGTTCTTCACTACCCATTGTAGTTCCCATATCCTTCTCCCACAACTCCATAGAATACATACTCTTCGGTCTCCTTCTTTCCAAAACATGAAGCAGTCTTCTACCCTCCAACTCAAAACTTACTTCCGCTTTATTACAATCTATCGTAGCTTTATAAAGATTTAACCAATTCATTCCAAGAATAACATCAAAATCGATTAAAGGCAGAACTAACATATCTATTGGCATGCTTTCATCAGAAATCACAACATCAACATTTCTACATACACATGGCTCTTTGGATTGCACACCAAAAGGAGTATTTACACTCATCATTCTATCATACAACACTTCAGAAGACAAACCACACTCATTCACAAAACTTTCAGCAACACATGTATGAGTAGCACCAGTGTCAATCAAAGTATATGCAGGATGATTTGCAATCTGTATTGTACCTGCCAGTGTATCAACTGAAGGAGCTTTCTCACACTGTTGTAGAGCAAATACTCTAGCAGCTTCATTCCCTTTCCAAAGTTCGGTCCTTCATTCCTAGGTTTATCTTTACAATTCGCCACATGATGACCTCTTTGTTGACAATGAGCACAGAAGATAGGCTTCAATTTAGGATCAGGACACTCAGAAGCTTTATGACCTACTTTCCCACATGCAAAGCATGCTCCAGGAGTCCATTTACATTGAAATGATTCATGGGCCAAAACATATAGGACACCGCTTATCAAATGGAATGGAAGGCATAGAAGTCTTCACTGCTTGTCCCGAACTTGGTTTCTTACCCAGAAATGGTCGCTTGCCTTTGTTAACATTGCCAAACCTTGAATAAGGAGTGTATGATGTCACCGATCTCTTGCCCATAAATGTAGCACGTCTATCCCTCTGAGCTTTATTCATTGATAATTTGTTCCACTAACTTCGCTTTGATTACCGTTTCAGACAGTGTTGATAATTGAAACTTCTTGACCTCACTCTTGATTTCCATGTTCAAGCCATCTTGAAACTTTTGAACCTTCATACTCTCATCATTGTAATTTGTACCAGCAAACCTAAGCAATCTACAATATTCTGCATGATATTCTTCAACAGTTTTATCCTTGCCTTAGACTCAGCCAACTTGATATCATTTGCTCTCGCACTGATGGAATGTATTGCAAGAAAAAGGCTTCCTTAAAATCTGTTCCATGTATGGTCTTACATATCCTTCACTATCAATCTCCACAAGTATATGCCTTTCCCATCCATAATATATAGCTAAGTCAACTTTCCTATGCTCAGGTACTTCACAAGCTGCAAATGCTTTCTCATCCACTATCCAACCTTCAGTTCTAGTCGGATCCAAAGCAGTTCCATCAAAATCAGGTACCAATCTGACAAAATCATGCAACTTGTTTACTATTCATTGTCCTTTTCCATTATTCATTACTATTTATCTATCATTACTTTTTCTTACTACCTATATACCTTTTTTCTTACTTTTTACCTTCCACATACATCTCTAATCACATCATATCCTGCATATTGCTTACTTTTCTTTACAAAATACAAATTAAAATAATTCATCCCCCCTTTACAACCCAAAACCGGCACATCTCCCTTGTCCCCATTTTTCTCTAATTTTCTTTTTTTAATTTGTTTTATTACACTTAATTTCCCTCTATCTTCAACTATAAATACTCCATTTCCCTCCACTTCTTTCACACATCCACTTTTACATAACAGAACTCTACCAAAATAATTCCACAAAATTTATCTATCAAAAATCCTCTCTAAACAATTCTTTCTAACTTTCTTTTCTACACACAAAAACCATCTTCCACATATTACTACCCACGTAATCCTACATTCACCACTTTCTATCTTCAACAAATACATATCTTTAGGTAAAAGTCTTCTACAACTATTTATTTTCCCATATCATGTAACTTGGCATGACCATGGTATTGTTTCTTAAAGCTCATGTGAGTTATGAAAGTAACAACATGTTCATGTTTTGTTCTTGCACATGCCAAGAATTCGATTATTTTTTTTGTTATTATGCTTCTAATCTAACTTTATATATTTATATATATTATTATAATTATGTATATCTATATTTTTTAGAGCCTAAATGCTCACTAACTCTCACTAACATGCTTATTATTATTGTTCTTACTATTCTTATTATTCTTGCTCTTATTATGCTTTTTCTTTTCTTTCCTTTTCTTTCTCCGGGACTAGTCTATTTTTAGTTTCGGGATATCTTGATGAAGTTAAGATTCCTAATACCTAACCTTATTATTTTGCTTATTATTGCCTCTTATATCTTCCATACATTATTACGTGATATTTTTTTTCATACTACATACTCATATACATACATCATCATAATGATATTGTCTCAATAAAACTAAAGAGAAATTTTGTTTAATAAAGGAAAATGGAACCAAATTCTTTTAATATATATATCGTTGTCACTAAATCAATATTTTGTTATCAAACACATAGGAAAATTATTTTTACAACTTCTTTTCAAACTCATTAAAAATTTTTCTTAAGTGACAATATAGATGATTTTTTCGAAGAAATAAGCTAAAGAAACAAACATTTTCTTTTTATAATAAGTAACAAGTTTATTAAAATTTAGTGTCAATAATCCTTTAATATGCAAATTTTTCATAAAAGCTTAAATTTGGATTTTTCTAACTCATTAATAAAAACTAAGAACTAGACTAGTTTTCAAAGTTAAGATAAAATCAACTCACTAGTTTATAAACCCACTTAGAAAAATAAAAGTTGTCAAGTTTCTAAATGATAAACCAATTTCAAAGAGATAAAAGAATATAAACATGATAAGCTAAAAAATAATAGATATTACCAACAACTTAAGACAATGTTTTAAGTATTTTCTTCCACGTAAAAATTTAGTAGAAAACTTAAAAGACCAGGTTTTTAGAAATAAAAATCTATCCTTGAAGAAGTTAGGAAATAACAATGTAATAGGAAAAGACTCATTTATAATTCTCAATCAAAACCATTTAAAAAGAAAAATATATGTAATTCAACTCGAATTATTAGAGACTATCAACGTCTTATGAAAGCTTTAGAAAACTTCATTTTATCACTAAAGGTAAAATTTGTAGAAACCAAAGTTAAGAAAAAATTAATTTATTTTAGAAAAGAAATTGGAAAACAAAATAAGAATATACACATATCTAATAACCCAAGAAATTATAAAAGTTCTTTCAAAACACTTAGCAAGGAAAATTGTTAAACTTCAAGTTTCAACACCGAAAGACAAATTGTTTTATGAAAAATAATCGTTGAGACAATATTATTAAAATTTTGCATACAATATGAGTATATATATATATATATATATATATCAAATGATTTTTCAATCATATAAATATCTATATTTTTGCTAAAGAATTTTTGGATTAAAAAAAGTTTGAGGAATTATGTTTCAAGGGTTGGGATTTTTGTGGTGATTCTATATAGATCTTTTTCACCACCCAAAAGAGTTTTTATGGAAAAAGTAACCTTATAAATAGATATATCCTTTTGAGTGGATAGAAAACAGAATATAATATGCGAAATTCAGAGTTAAAATGGGTAAGTTATGATCATTTTGAGTTCGAATTTCACTCTATACGTTTTTTGATGAACTTAGTGAAATAGAATTAGCAAGTTCAAGTAGAACTTCCAAGAAATACTTATTTTGGGTATTTCTCTTGTATAGGTGACGTGAAGACTGAGTTCTCGTGCCTCGAGGATTACCTTGACTAGAAGTTTTCATGCAAATGACTAAGTAAGTTTGTTTCTTACATTTTTGCACTTATGCTTTTGCTTGTAAAATTAGTGGCATTAGAATTAAGAAAAGATAAAATGGAAAGGTGCATATGCTTTACATATATGGTTGAAATTATGATTAAGTACATTGAAGTAGGGATTGTTTTATAATGAATTTCGAACTAGTATAGGAATGATTGTCTACCAATTCTATGATCACCTATAAAATACTTAATCATGCTATGATTACTTAATTAAATTGATTCATGCATATCATTCGGTGAGTTCATTGCATTTATTACTATACCCTTTGTGGGACAAAAGCATAGTAAGGAGGTTCGTAGATCCCGTAAGATCTATAAAACAGCGAAGGGTCACCCGAATTAAATTGCGGTGCATAAACACCTAAATAAACTATATTTTTGCGGCTAGGTAGTGGCTTGAATAAAAACTACAAAGATCGGATTATGTTTTTACAGTTGGTTAGCGGCTTGAATAAAACTATAAAGGAATTATAATTATGAAAATCGGTCTATTCGGCTTGGAACACCTAACCTTGAACGGAGGGGTAAATCCATTCAACATATGATTCTCGGAAAATCATATGTATTGTATGCCCACTTGTTAGTGCATTTCATATGAATTAACTTGTTCTGATTATCGATTGTTGGGTGTTTAGTTGTGGAATAATTCTTACTAAATGCGTAGCTTATATCCTCTTAGATATCTCTTGCAACACTCGTACCTTTGGTTGGAGCCGAAGGGATACTTTACCCAGGTAATACCTTTTGGAACCAAGACCTTTTGGTTAGAAGTTGTCATGCCCCAAGAGGTACCCTAAACGTAACAGTCCGCCTCATGCCATATAAGACTCACGAATCACCACCTAAGTCCTTCGGGAATCTTGTATAGATGTAAAGCGTCTCTTTACGACAATAGAATACTTGAACCTACGGAGTTAAGGAGTTTAATTTAGCATTCACTAGCAATATAAATAAATCAAAACACATATACGATTAGTTACAAAATCTAAGGGGCATTCTCCTGCAAAAGAATATTAATCGAGATCTATTACAGTCATCCAGAGTCTCTTGGTTTCCTACGGAACTCTAGACAAATCTGAATACGACTTTTAGAGGAAATGCCTAGCTCCTGTACTTGAGCTGTAGCTTGTCTCGATCTAAGCTATATGAATTCGTGCTGCAATAAATAAAAACTGTAGGGACGTAAGTTACACTAGCTTAGTGAGTGAGAACTTCCAAGATCACATTTATAACACATCATACAAACAAGTGATTAGCCAGACAAGTGATACGCAATAAACATATGGAATCAACAAACATATGACCAGCTGTAAATCATATATGGATGGATTTGAGCCTCCATCCTGGGTTAGCAGATTGATGAATACCACGATACTACGCCGTTTAGGATCACGGTCAACCTATTGATAAATTCGTTTATGGATCACGATGAACCAACTAATAAATTTGTTTATGGATCACGATTAACCAACTCATTAATTCGTTTAAAGATCACGATTAACAAACTTTTACACCGTTTAGGATCACGAACAACCAACCAATGCTAATGCTCCATCCCCATTATGATATGAATGAGTCCATATTTATTTTCAATGTTGAATAGTCAATTATACCAATTCTTTAAGTGATCAATCAATAATAGCAGACAGTCAATCCTAATTCAACTATACAAGCAATGATTAATCACCCGGCTTCGATATTCTTATATTCAAATTCTCATATCAATAACAACCATATATAATTCCCATTCATCCCCATCATGCATATCCATTTTATCTTTGCCAAATATTTAGTGCAACTATCATTACAATCATATACAATAAATGGAAACGGAAGTAATACTCACTCGATCATGGATCACTGGTCTTTTAGTAATAATAGTCCGGTGGTAAAGATTTGTCGGTTTTGGGATCACCTAAAAAGGAAGAAATACCCTAATAAGTATTTCATCACTTAACTAATCCAAACTATTTAACAAAACTAGTAAATTTGTAATTTTTCACTATTTGCAGAAGTTCCGACTTAAAATGGCCATAACTTAGTCATTTTAACTAGGAATTTCTTAAATTATATATCGATTTCTATCTACTTCGAAAGATCTATCTATTCATAATATTATTTTCGAGTTTTGAAAATGTTTGGGTCATGAAACAGTAGGATCAATTCTGATTAGTAACAATTCCCAATTCCCAATTCCGAAAAATAGTTTTGTAAATGTTTGAAATGCTTCTACTTGATAATTCAATTTTACATGCAATATTAATGATTTCCTAGCATGAATGACATGTTATGTATTTAATATATGCATGCTCTTGACAATATTTACTAAAAGGAAAATTTAAAAACTTTTTATCTGGAAAACTCTATGATTATTTTCTTTTAAGAAAACTTAGTTTCCTGGCTTTGATCATCTTCATTTTTCTTGGAATTATTTCTTAGGAATTTCTAGTTATTTTAATTAGGATAGAATCTTCATTATATCTATTACTTAAGACCTTTATTTCTACATAAAAATTTCCATTTTATACTTTGTAAACATGTTTTTCAAATAGGGTTGATTCCAAAATCCGAATATTTGGAAATTTATTTGTTGAATATTTTCTTTAAGAAAAACTTGTTTAATACATTAAAATTTAAGACTTTATAAAACCTTCCCCTTAAGAACTTCATTTATTAAATAAAACTTTCATTTTGAGTTTGAAAAATAGGTGTTTTTATGGTAAAAATCTAAATTACGAATTTCCTAGATTGAGTAGTAACTCAAAATTTCCTATATTGTTTCTACTCTTTGTTCTGCGTATTCCTTTTATCAAATCTCATTCCAACTTATAAAAATCATCACTTAATGATATCTATTGCCTATACCCTTCATTTTTCATATAAAATACAAGTTTTAAAGTTGATAAAAGAGTTTTTAAAACATGGTCTTGAAGTCATACGAATTTTTCATGTGAACATTTCAACAAAAGTTTTTCTTTTTCAAGTTTCTTGTCTCATCTATCTAAAGATCTACCAACTACCACATTTATATACACAAGACAAAGCCTTCATGAGCATTAATGCATTAAAACACAAAATATTCATGAGATCATGAATGTAAAGTATAACATGAACATCTAAATGCTAGATCTACTACTTATGATCATGAAATGAAGTTTGAAAGCATGAACATGGATTTGTATGCGAGATCTCTACTTTACTCTACTATTATATGCATGAACATGAAGATATTCCAACAAAACTCATTTAAACACAAGATCTACTCTTGTGATGGCTTGATATTCATGCAGTGGTATTTTTTCGTCCCTTGCAAGTGCTCATGGGGACTTAAATGTGAAAATACCCATGAATAATCTTGCTATTACAGGATTTAATGATATAAAGGTTTAGGACTTATCACCTAAAGCTTGAAATAGAAGGGAAATGAAGAAGAAAAGAAGCTTGTATGAGTGTGTGTGTGGGGTGTGAAGGTCACGGTAAGGAGCAAGTAGAAGGAGAGGGTTTTGTAATTTTTTAAAAACAAATGAAGTAAATGAATGAGAGAGAATGTAAAAGATTATTTATAGTAGGTAAATTAGGGTTTGTTTGTATTATAAAAAGGAAGTAAAATAAAATAAATTGAGGTAAATTATTTGTTGAGGGGGGGAGGCGCGATGCACCAGCCACAAATGGAGGGGGAGAGAGAGAGAGTTGAAATTGTTTTATTTTGTAATTTATGTAATAAAAGTCTTAATTTGTAATAATTTATTAAGAGACAAAAATTTCTTCAAAAAGAAAATATAATTGAGTGTTTATAAGGATGTCAGACTAGCGTATGGCTTGTGTGTGTAGTAGGTTGTACTTATGAATAGTAATGAATAGTAAACAAGATAATTACTTTACCGGTAGTAAATAAAAAACGAGAAAAGGCTATATCTGTAATTTTTATAACCGAAAAATTATAAAATTTATATATTTGAAATCCTTATTAAATTTTGGTTCTAATGAGTATTCCAGATATTTTTCTAAATTTCTAGTTTCGGGGCTCGCTTTTTCATAATGGATCTCGGGGAAGGCTCAGAATAGAAAATTTTTCAATCGAAACTTTTTATGGTTTAAGATGATACTTTTAAAACAATATTTCCATTAAATTATTTTATAAAATTCTTTTAATTTGAAACCGAAGAAAAACCGGATCCAGGGTTCTAGGTTTCTCTCACAAAGCTTATACTAATCCAGTTTAGGGTTTTGTTTCGGTTTTCGAAGTTTACTTGGTTACTAGGAAAAACCGGGGTTTGTAGAAGTCAAGAGTTAGAGGTAGTTATAGATTCCCATGTAAAACTAGAAAAATGTATTTATTGTGAAGATGTACTCTGTTAGACTTAGTTGTTTTTTATAGGAATGTTCTTAAATGATTGTAAGACTCTCTATATTTGGAACCTTGGTTATATTGTTATGATCTGCCTTTCTTAATCTCTATTATGTATAACTACTTAAGCGGCTTGATCCAAAGTTTGGTTCTCTATGATCGTGAGTGTACCCTTACACTCGATATCAAGACATTTTGGGATGACTAAGGTTATCATACTTAAGTCTTAATATGAGTGTGCGGGCTGTCATGTTTAGGTACTTTTTGGGGCGTAACAGCTTTTGCTCCAATGCACCTGTCTCAATACCACTGGCTTATCCTTTTACGCCGTCGGCGTTGAGCACATACATTGCCGACGTCTGGGCTAGATTCGATCCAAAGTTAGCAATAACAATGTTTAAGCTTTTGTTTAACATAAACTAACTTAGGAACGAATTTATTTACTTACTCTTACTCCTTTCTGAGCTTGTATGGCTATTTATGAGTTTGTATTTGTAAGTGTTATATGGTTGGAGGGAAAAGGGGTGGTGGTGACGAATTTGGGCTGTTACTAAAGAGTTTAATGGTGCCAAAGTTGCGGTTTTAGTGAGTTATTATCTTTGTTTTAGTTCATTATGAGGTTTTATATATATATGAGGGAAGAATGTACAACTTGATGTTCTGGGAAGTGAAGGGGATTCCTCTCCATCGAAATTTGGCAAATTTTAATGCTTTCCCTTATACATTTAATGAATTTGATAATTTGAGTCATCTCCATTGTTTATTGCATATTTTGCCTTGACTTTTATTTGCTTTATTTGACCAAATTGTTATATGTTTTCGGCTGGGGAAAATTGAGAGATTTCAACCACTCATCCACACCAAATGCACTGAATTTGAGTAAATAATACTATAATAATATTTAGTTAATTTATTATCTTAGTTTGGGATAGTTTATTAGCTAAATGGGTATAAATGATAGTGATTTAAGAGTTTTGTCTCCAAAAATTTATTTTAAGCTTCCACAAATTTTCCAAATTATTAACGGGTTCAATTAGGTTTAAAATTTTTGTAATTAATTATTTTTAGAGTTTTACTCACCCAATGAGGATTTTTCTAAGTTTAATAGGCCAATTTTCGTTTTAGACTTTAATAGCTTTAGAATTCCTTAACTAGAAACAATGGTGTGATCTAAATTTTTATTTGGAATCTAGATTGGAAGTTATGGATTTGTTTTTGTTTCCATTGTGTATTTATAATCTTAACGATTTATCTTAAATTATTGTTTGCTAACTATAAGATTTATTGATTATTTACTTTTTAATAAACTTGAAATCTTGTTTTAATTATTCTATACTTTGAGTTTTCGATACCAACTATGGAATCTTAACTTTGATATTTGCTACTACCTATAGGACTTGTTTTAGGGATTGAAGATATATATAGGTTCAATAACTACTCGTGGTTTATTCTAAGTTTTTGTTGAGTTTAATATTAACTTTCTATCTCTATATTTGTATTTCTATTCATTTTATATATATGTATAAAAAATCTTGGGGTCCACAGTATTTATAGTCGAAAATGGAGGGAAATTGAGTGTCACGCCCCCAAAGGGTACCCGAACAGAACAATCTATCATATCAATATTAAAGCTTAAGTATGACAACCTTTGTCATTTCTCAGAAGCTTCGGTATAAGTGTAAGGCGTGC
>JAMXBD010005120.1:0-26655 GCA_024138025.1 Combretum micranthum
GATGTTAACACACTTGTAATAGACAATTACGAAAGCAACAAGAATTATTTAGTCTGTATATTTTTATGTATATATTTATGACCCATATGCAAGGATGCAAATGAGCCAAGTTTTTGATAGCTTGGGCTTGACTCGTTTAATAACTTAATTGGCTGGAGTTAAGCCAAGCTCTTAACAAACCTAAAATGTACAACTTCAAGCCTGAGCCATTAAGGATCTCGAGCTCGTGCTTACACTTAGGCTTGTTTACATATTTAATAATATAAATAATTATTTTAAATATTAAATTAATATAAATAATTATATATAATATTATGTTGATATATTAAAGAGGCTCGTTTGCGAGCCTAAAAACCGAGCCGAGCTCGAGTTATTTGCTAAGTCAAAAGGATAGAATTAAAAATATTGGATCCAATGATCATATCTTATATACATGTTTTTATTGGATGTAATTCCAATTAAATAGCCAAATCCTTGCATCAACAAAAATTTGAAAATTAAAAAAAAAAAAAAAAAAAAACTGTAGACCTTTGGTTAATGTGTACGCATATGAGCTTCACTATATATTTCTATTGACTAACAATCGTTACTTTTAATGTGGTGCCATTACCATTATTGTTGCTGTTATTAACATTATGATACTATTATCATTATCTCACTGTGGTTACGTTTAAGCTTTTCCTGGGTGCATGAAGTTCATTTCTCGTTCTCCTCTTTCCATAAATATGGTCATTCACTTCAGATTTCATTTGGAAACCTTTTAAAATGAGAGAACAGTAACAGAGTTTCATCCTCGTCATTCCATAGTATAGTATATGAAATATTGCTTCTTTAAGAGCTTTCTCTTCTTTTTTTTTTTTTGTTTTAAAAGAATGGAAAGCATTTATTATAAAACTAGCGGACAATACACCCACATTGCATGTGCAAAAATAAAATAAATTTTTACAATATAATTTATAATGTACAAAGTTACTAAATAAACCAAAAATTTGACCATTTATAACTAATCAAGAAAGTATGGTTACGGTTTAAAAATGAAAAAAAAAAGGACAAGATAAAATTGTTCAATACAATTTAATGACGCACCTACATCCGCTAGCATATACTTATATTTAAATCCTTTTTACCCACGATACGTCTACATAAATAAAATAAAACTGTAAAATATAGTAAATTGCATACAAAGGCAATAGAACAACTATATTTGCCATTTAGATATGAAAGGAAAAAAATAAAATAAAATTACATAACCAATCAGAAAAATATACTTACAATCAAAAGGAAGATGGAATAATCCTGTCAGAATAAGATAATTATACATGATATGTTGCATTGAAGAGTAGGCCTTATGCCTAAAATTTTAATGAAACATTGTAATAAATGAGTCTCAATCCTTTTTTCAATCCTAATAAACTGATTGAAAAAAATGGAATGTTATAATCCAAATTATGCACTAAAGGTGCGATTTATAATTTAAAAAGGTGACAGTTGACCGAGTTTTTGTTTTTTTTAATGAAAAATATCATGTGGTCATATTTTAGTAGCAAAATCTAAAAGGGAAACGTCACTTGAGGTCATATTTTAGGAACAAAATACGATTCAGTGCAATTAAATATATTCAAAAATAAATAAAAAATTTCACCATTTCCAAAATAATAAATTTTGCGAATTCCAAAATCAGTGACTCCCTTGTACACAACAACACCAAACAAATAATGAACACCCTTTCGGTTTCTTCACATGAAAATCTAACACTACTAATATAGCAAAAATCATTCCTAGTACTTTTTGCATTCTATGTATGCTTTTGACATACTTCAGTCGTTGTCATTATCTATTAAATAATATCAATTTCTTTGCAAGAAGTGTGATTTGTAAAAATATAAATATATATTATTACTTAACATACATTAAAAAAATAAAAAAAAAAATTATATTTTACATCACATGTCTAATTAATACTATATGTCAAAAAAGGTAACATCTCATGTTTAAGTGACATGATATTGAAAATCAATCTAATAGAAAATATGTTAAAAAAAAATAACATCTCATGTGTAAGTGGCTTCAAATTAAAAATTAATATAAAAAAAATATATTTATTTGTGCCTCTTTTTCTGTTTGTCAATTACTTTATAAATATATTAACAAGTTATCTGCCCGAAAAAAAAAAAAAAAGAATAAAGTCAGCTCCCACATTGAAAAAGGAAAGAACAAATTGAAAAATATCATATCCTAAGCATTTACTAAAGATTTGGGCAAAGAATATGAAAATTATAATATTAGAAAACTCTAATTTTCAATTCATATATTTAATTTCAATATCATCATGTGATAAATTATGTCCTGATTAGCTACAATATAACTATTAAAGATAAAAGAACATTACCGTAGCATTTATATCTATTTGCATTTGACGTTTTTGTGTCTGCTGCAGAAATTTTTCTTATAATCTTCATCCAAATTTACTGGGTTTCTTTTCCGCGCAATATCCTATTGTTATTCCTTTAGCCTATTCAGTCAATTCACTCAATAATTCTCAGCATTACCTTCACAAAGTCTTAAAATTAATAGAAATTTTTAAATATATATATAAAGAAATAAATAAACATAAAATTAACAAATCAGTCTCACCACAGTACGACACTAATTAAATGTAAAACAATGATTCGTGGAATCATCCAGCATACAATTGAAAAAAAAAAAAGAAAAAAAAAGATATGTGGTGAGTAATATACTTATTTTTTACACAAATGAAATCCTCCTAGAACAAAGCTTTGGCACATATGAATTGTTGTTTATGATGGTTTCTCCAGATCTTTGTTAAACCTATGTCATTACTGATTAGAAGCAAGAAAAATATAGAGCGAAACTGAATATCATGTAACCCCAAAAATGAAAATACAAAATAAAAAAGAATTTTTTTTTACAGTTAAGCATCATAAAAAGATATTGTAGAAAAAGACCAATTGTAAATTCATTACCTGTTCAGGACATGTAAAGTGTTGTGTACGATCGTTTTTGTAGATCTTTGTCAAACCTGAAGCAAGAAAAGTATAGAGTGAAGCAGAATATCATAAGGTAATTTATGAACAAAAGGTTTAAAAAAAAACAACAACAACAACAAACTATAATTGAGCCAAAATAAGAGGATTATAACGGTGGGTGGTTCGGGCTTGGTGTGGCAATGTCGGTGGAGATGGGTTTGGAATTTGAGTGGATTGTTGAGTTGGTAACGGTGAACGTGAGTGTGGTGATGGCTTTAAGATGGCCGGTCGAAGGATAACGAAGGTTGCAGCGATAATCAGAGCATTGGCAGGTTGAAGAAAATAATTATAGCAAGAGTGAAGGAATGAAGTTTTTAGAGTAAGAGAGAAAGAACATGCAAAGTGGATTTTTCAAAGAGAATAACTGTAGTGAAACTGAAACAGTAGTTGTGGTTTATGAAAAATTGTTTGAAGTGGATAAGTGAAAATAATAACCGCTGCTAAACTCAGGATAAAAAAAAACTTTAGAAGAGATTATTAGAATCGTATAAGAGACAACTTCCATGACTTAGGTTTGGAATATTTGACATGAATGGATGTACGTATTCATGTGGGATGGACATATTTAATATATTACAAGCAAATAATGCACTGGTAATGTATATGTAAATAAAACAACCTAACATCTACGTATAAATTAAATAGATAAGTACAACAGTAATTACATCGTGGTTTAATAGTGGTATATATTTATAGACAAAGGTTTTTAAGAAAAGCTATAAAAAGATAAGTACAAAGTAGAACAATATTGATTTTTATCAATGGCTATACATCTTATATGAAAGTAGTGCTATTTAGAGATGATTTGCTTCATTGCAGATCCTACCATATCCCTACAATAATTGAATGTGAATCAAAATTAATAATTTAATTCATATTACACAGGTGTGTGATAGTTTATTATATAATAAGTCATCACCTGGTGATAATGTCATTGAACTTGCTATACATGAAAAATCGGATTTGTTGTTGGATCGAAAAAAAACTGCAAAATGAAGAGATTTTTTAAGATGATGAAGGGAAAAGTAGAGAAAGAAGAAAATAGATCATTAGTTGCAACATAATTTTTACCAAACCTTTGTAAGTCGTCTGTAAGTGTATGTGTAGTCGTTGGCTCTACGAATCATTAAAAAAGAAACAATTAGTTGCTTTTCTATGCATACAATTTTACAAAAGTGATGTCTCAAAAAAATATTATACTGAACTCGTTAACGTTTTTAAAAAATCTATTAAGTGAGATGGTCAAGGTAGTATTCATAAATAATTGTTATAAAAAGAGAGAGCACATATTTAATAATGTGATAGGAAAAAAAATCCCTTTTCAATTGAAAATAAGTTTAAAAGTGTAGAAAATTATACCCCTTGTACTTCAATTTCTTAATTTCACGTATGATCATAAATAATTATTATAGAACACATATTTAAAATGTAGTATAAAAAATCCCTTTTCAACTAAAAAATAAGTTTAAAAGTGGAGAAAATTGTACCCGTTGTACCTTAATTTCTTAATTTCATGTATGATCTGAAATGAAAGATCTACTATCAAGCTAAATTGAAAATCCCTAACCAAAACTATAAACCATAAGGTAATTTGCCTATAGGAGCATTATTTTGATATTATGTAAATAAATTACCATAAAGATTTATTTGAAGTAAAAAAAATAATTGAAAAAAATATAAGTTAAACTTACATTAGAGGGCGCACGATGGGCAATGATTGTAGATATCTCCAAGTTACATAACCAAGCATCTCTACGATCCATATCTATTAATGAAGCATCCTAAAGGGAAAAGGTAAAGTGTGAATGAGTATTTTTAGAGATGATAGAGGTAAATTCAAACATGAATAAATGTATAGTGGAATAACTTAAACATGTCATCTTACATGATGAAGGCCAATCCATCTTCTTGTTAATTCACTTGGAAATATATTAAGTAAATCTCAATTTAATTTGGAAGCTATAAAAAGAGTAGTAAATAGCTAATGATCATTATGACGCAATACATGTATATTCGACGATATTCTCAATATGTGAAAATATAACATAACATGTTGGTAATAAGAATACCTTCAAGATAACAATGCATTTTTGTAGATAATGTTCCTTGTCTATGTGCTACACATCCCAAGTAGATTTCCTTTCTTGACCAAAACTTTTGTTGATGCTATTAATACTCCCCATGATAATGCTACGTAGAGTTGCCCATGGCTAAACACATGGTCAGAAGGATAGATGTCAACGTTATGTATTTTTTGGACTTGTGCCTTATTGATGATTAAGGCAAAGCTTAAGCATACTAGAAATTGTTTTCTTGTCATTTCAAATGGGATATTTGAACTATCTATAGTCTTTAAAGAAATCCTTGGAATAAAAACTCTTAACCCTCTCGCATGACCAGTTAAAACCTCCACGCAAATGACATTCAGTAAGAAACTAATGCATGTTAACATAGTACCATTACAAAAACCTGCCTTTCCATCTAAGTTTCTCAAGAACATAATTGGAGCACCTTTCTTTAATGTTAATATATGAGGAGGCATTCCACCTAGAGATATAAAATTTAAGAATTCTTGTTGGTACATACACCCATGACCATCACTAATGACATCAAAATAGTAATATGTATGTGCTTCACTAGGAAACGATTGAATAATTATGTCGTTTAACTTATCAACCTCAACATTTGTTGGTGCTAAGAGTATATGATTGATAAAGTAATTTGAATCTTCAAAATGTTGAGAAAGATCTGGGAAAGTTGCACGAGTTAGGCCATCAATAGATTGCTCACCCTCCTACTGTAAACTCATAGATGGACGTATCTTTATGAGATCATCATGCTCAATATGCTCCATCACCTCCCCTCCCCCTCCTCTCTCTCTCTCTCTCTCTCTCTCTCTCTCTCTCTCCCCCCCCCCCCCCCCCCCCCCCCCCTTCTTCCCAAAAACAGTACAAATTCTAAAAAATCCCTATCTGTAAGTGATTGCATATTTTTAGTTAAGCGAAGGACTTGAACATTGCTCCAAAGAGGAGATTTATTAAGACATGCATTAATTGTTTGGCTTCTTGTGCCCTTTAAAACCACTAGAAGTATTTTTCTAAAATCTCCACCCAATATCATGACTTTACCTCAAATGGGACATCAAGTTCCATAATATCTCTAAGTGTTCTATCAAGAGACTCAAAAACATACCTATTACCCATAGAAGCTTCATCCAAAGAATTGCTTTTCATATTTGTAAGAGTTTCGCAAGGTCAAATTGCTTACTTATTGGACAAACGGAAGATGCATCTAGATTCAATGGAATCTTAAATCTTGCGAGTGTTGTTCTTCCACCAAGTAATATTGTTGAAGCAATCCCAAAAGTTGCGATGGCTAAGGCAACATGACCTTTACTTCGAAGATATGCTAAAATAGCATGATACAAAAAAGTTTTTCCTGTCCTCTTGGTCCATCAATGAAAAATATGGTTGATTCACTTCCATCGACTATAGACTCAATTGAATTGAATGCATTTATTTGGTCATTGTATAAGAGTGCTATTTTCAAATCTTCATTGGTCATGGCAATAGACAACTAATCTTGTATAACTCTTGGTATATCATCTTCTCTAGTTGCTTCATATTGGAGATCCGGTAAGTCATAGTCAGTTAAACATTTCCCATGTTGTTCTAGTAACATATTGATGTCGTACAATAATTTGTTGAGTAATATCGCATTTGAAGTCATCGACGAGGATAAGTAATCTTGTATCATACTTTCATGGAATTCATCCCATAATGATCTAACATGAGTTGGTTGATAATATACTAAAATAGTTACGAATAGCTTCGTAATAGTAGGGGGCATTTGAAAGAAGACGTCATCAAGCAAGCAATGTCGTATGCATTCATCATTCTCAATAAGACTACAACTCTTTGCTGCTTTTTGAAATGAAAAATGCCGTATGCCATGATGAGTTAAAAGATCATCAAAAGAAGTACGGCCATGAACATGATTAAGTAACATTGGAAGGTAAAACCTCTTAAAGTCTGTTGGGGCATTGGTATATATTCTTCCAATGACCTTCTCCGTATCCTTTCTATGATTCCATTATGAATTTTTTCATGCATAGTATTTTGGGAACTCTCTATACAAAAACCATCTTGCTCAAAGATCTGTTGCATTAATATGGAAGAATTTTGCAAGTATTGCTTACAGGGGTAGAGTGATTAGCTAAAATAGAGTTCACTGTGTCACCATCTCGAAATGTAATGGTATGCATGTTTTTTAGATGTATTTGCAATATGATTATATTTGGATACATGTGATTCATTGAAAACTTCATCAACCTCCAAATTGCTTCTAGTGCACATATTTGATGCGCATCAATAAACTGTTGGATTTCATCATTGTCATTGCTCATACGTATCTAAAAAGAAACCTTATCAGAGCCTTTGTGAATGTATTTTAACAGATGCTTTACACTCTTGACACTTGCACAAACCTCCACATCTATATGACAGTTATACTCCAGAAGTAACCATGGGTTGTAAGGGATGATCCAACTATTATCTACTATAATATTTGGACAGGTTAGAAGAGGGATGAGATTATTTCTTCTCCTTTTATATAGAGTATGAGTCATTCCCTTGAATAGTAGAATTACTAACGACTTCGAAAAAATGACGCTTACAATACCTTCTTCATGCATGGCACAGTTAAATTATAGCCACCACATGGTCCATGTACTATATGCTTTAGGACCGTAGTAACTAACTGAAGCTCTTCTTGCACATTAGGAATGTCAGCTTGCACAACGGAATCATAATCATCAAGTGAGTTCAATTATTTGAAGTCACTGTCTAGTATGATAAGCATATGTGCATGTGGTAACCCTCGCTTTTGGAACTCTATAACATATGTGTAAGAAATAACCTTTCCTAAAATTGATTTATCAGTAATATCCTTTTTGAACTCCTCCAATCGAGAAAGAAAGACACGTGACAATAAGTCTGGATGATCTTGTGGTGATTGTCCTTCAAGCAATTCACGTTAAATCTCAAGCCAACTCGGGTTATAAGTTATAGTAATGAAGAAACCAAGTCTTTCTAGTTCTTAGACTAATCCCATTGCATCCTGATATCTTTAGTACATGTCTCGAGGACTTCCAACAAGTGAAGAAGGCAACACAATTCTTCTCCCAACATTGCTTATAGATGGAATATCAAATTTGTTGAGATTCAAAATCAATTTGTAGGGATAAAGGTATGGAAAGACTTGTACAATAATTATATAAGCGAACCCTCATCATTTTCTCCATGAGCAAGTGAACCTTGTAGGCCTTGGTAGTATTCGGCTCGAATTAAATCCTGATTATGTTTTAACCATTTGAGCATTTGTTTTTCAATTTTCACAAAACTATCTACCAAGTATTGTTAGAAGAGTCTACCCCCTCATAGGGTGAAATGTTCCTCATGGCTACGCATCTAAGGAGAAAAACTCTTAATTAAGTAATTTAGTGATAGTTTTAAAGACCAAAAATGAATATATTTGAACATAACTATAACCTAGATATAATACACATAGAAGCGAAGACATGAGACTGGGTTTCCATTTGTAAAGCAAGTGTTAAGATCTCACCTGTACGTTCCAAATGGAAACAGTAAGAGATATTGTAATAGATCATAATATCCCACAATGTCACTGACTATCATGAGGTTGCAAACATGTGATTGAATGATAGTATCGCAATGATGAAGTTCACCTACTTCTTCACCACCAACTACTATAGCAGCTACTTGAGATGTAGTTGGAAGGGCATATTGGTGGTGGTTAGGAGGTTGTTGACGAATTATAAAATGACACTCTTGAATATTATGAATTGTGGAAAGGCAGCGAAATTGATGGACAAAAGGGTTATGTTAATTCAAAATGGAGGTAATTGTTGTGATAAGATCTACATCTTGGTTTTGATTTTCAAAGATGTGATTTTCAATTTTATAGTCGGTATAATATATATATATAGGTCTACAAAAATCATGGCCTCTCATTTATGTTAGGTAAGAAACTGCCAAATTTATGGTAAATCGAACCATGAGCACGAAATGTATAGACTCTGTGATTTGCCACCAATAGATTTTTATCAACATGGATGCCCATTGAAGTACATGCAAAGAAACATGGTTGTACAATCAAATATGTTGTCTAAAATGTTTGCCAAGGTGATTTTGTGTAGTATATGAATGAAGGAGTTCCAGGGCGATGGAATTAAAGGTAGAATAATTTTGCCTTTTGAACAACATTTTTCCTATGTCTCATGCCTGAATAGCCAAGCAGCGCAAAATGCACATGCGATTGGTGAGGGTAATTGAAGCACTTGATAATCATAACTTTAATGGAACTCTTGACCAATGCGAAGATTTTACCATCGTCGTTGGCAGAAGGATAACTAATTTATCAAAACGTGTAAATAATTTCTTTGACATAGGATAGAAAATTAATTTCCATAATTTACTCAATTTTGTAATATTAAAATGCGTACATTTATTTGTAGTATTACTATTTTGAGCATATGGTATGGTAGGTGAATCACCAACATTTATATTTGCAAAAATATTAGCCAAATTATAACTTCACTATAAATCATTACAAGTAATTCAATGCAGGGCGGGTTATGTTTTTTGGTGCTTACTTGTTACGAGGCAAATGTTCCACATGAGCATTCAAGAAGTCTAACAGTTGTTAGATGAAATCCTATAGAGGTGCTTGGATGCTCGGTAGATATTATAGTAGGGTCAATAGTGTCATGTGGGCAGTTTGACACTATTGACGATTCAATTGGTCATGATGCAATAATCAGTATGTAAAAATTACTCAAAAAGAACATTTTGCACACATATACCCATTTGTTCATCGAGATTAGTTGTATTGTCGATGAACTGGGTTTGGGAGTTTGGTGTGGAGGTCTTTCTTTCACGATATGTAGACCGTCGTATAATTAGAAAAGACTTTCTTCGTTATGCAATCATAGACTATCTATAATTCCTAGTTTGCTCTCTCCAAAGCATTCTATGAGTTTGGAGTTGTGTAGTTTTAAAATATTGAAATAACAAATATTAAAAATCACAATAGTTACGACATAAAATTTAATATGCAAATAACATAGTAAACGTTAATGAAATAGGAAAAAACATTTTGACATAATTACAATCTAAAAAAAACTATAATTATAGTTAACATATGAATTATACCGATGATGTTAAAGATACAAATGGGTAATACTGGAAGGTGGCACGCTTAATTCACGTGACCATTGTATTGATATAATAATGTCATATCGCAAATAATAAATTAAAGGTAGCTCGCATCATGGTAAATACGTGGGTTGCAATCATATCTACAATAAATATGAGATGTTGTATCTACTCCATATAAATGAAACATATGAAAAATCATTAAAAGATTCAAATGCTATCATCATGGAACATTAATTAATGAAGACTATATGCGTATACACTCTATAATTGTGGCATCTCATTTTTTTTTCTTTATAAAACTCAAAAACTAATAAATTATTTACCAAGCAAGCACGAAGAATATAAAAAAAAAGTTATGTATACAATATAGAACAGTATTATTTTTGTCAACGGTAATACATTTAATATGAAAATAATGCTAATTAGAGATAATCTACTTCATCGTAGATCTTACCATAACTTGAGAAAAAGTTATGTAAAACATACTAATGAGTTAAACAATAATACAAAGGTATATAATAGTTCATTATATGATAGATTGTGATAATATCCTGAAACTCGTTGTACATGAGATGTTTCAATTTAGAAGATCAAAATTAATGTGTAAAGAACATGGTAAATGTTAAAAAATAAAAAGGAAAAACAAAATTCATCATTTAAAGTGCCACCTTGAAATAGAATTAAACAATTTTTTTATATATTTCGAACCAAAAAGTCTATTGTCAAAGTATATTTAATCATTATATATTTTTAACTCAATCCTCCGAGGAATCATAAAAGGCAAATAAATTAAACTGATGAAAAAAAAAATTAACCCATGACTTTTAAGCTGGTGAACTTTTGCCCGTTAATACTATGTTAACTTTTAGAAAATAAAAATTGGCTCAAATGGTATTAGTATCATGGACATGATGTGTCAATTTAGAACATCAAAATTAACGTGTAAATAACACGGTAAATGTTAAAAAACAAAAAAAAAAATCATCACTTAAAGTACCATCTTGAAATAGAATAAAACAATTTTTTTACTCTATTGTCAAAGTATATTTAATCATTATATGTTTTTCACTCGGTCTTCGAAGGAATCATAAAAGGTCAATAATTAAACATGATGGGAAAAAAAATTAACCGGTGGCATTTAAGCTGGTGAATTTTTGCTTGTTAATACTATGTTAACTTTTCGAAAATAAAAATTGGCTCAAATGGTACTTGTATGATGGACATGTTGTGTCAATTTAGAACATCAAAATTACGGTACAAAGAACATGGTAAATGTTAAAAGTTAAAAAAAGGAAAAAAAAAAAACGTCATTTAAAGTACCATCTTGAAATAGAATAAAACAATTTTTTATATATATTTCAAACAGAAAACTCTATTGTCAAAGTATATTTAATCATTATCTGTGTATTGTTATTTTTAAGGAAGTTGATTAAAGAAATAAAATAAGTATTAATATCACCTGGATCTTTACAAATTGCCGTAAAGATAGATTTTATTCTTCAACAGGGGAGGATCACAGCCACTTTCTTCCGTCGCCTTTTTCTTTTTCCCCTGTATGCATATTTCAAAAAATTAAATTAATAGCGGAACATGTGGGATCAACAACATCGAGAGCAATGGAGGTAAAAGGATACGTGTTAAACCGTCCGATACGGATGACATGAGAGTTGTGGTAACAGTAGTTAGTGGGATCCAATGGAAGAAACATCTAAAATAACTGCAGTATGAGGGAAAGCGGTAAACATGAAGTGGAATAATTGGAATAAACTTCCAACTGAAGTGACTTATTATGGTTATTAAATAAACATAAAATATTTAAAACATAAATACTCAAAACAATAAATGGTGTGTTTTTGCTTTAATAATATAGAAGATATATACTTATTTATTTATTCTTTTTAGACTTGTCTACACCCCATTTTTCTTATCATGAAAGCACATTTACTCTTACAGATATATATATATATATATTAGCATACAATGCATCCGCGTTGCATGTGTAAAAAGAAATAATAAAGAAAATGTGAGAATAATTATAAAAAAATGTAGAAAATGGAAAGATTTTTAATCTAGAGAGAGGGAGAAAAGAGAGAAAAAGAAAGAGTACCCGTCAAAAATTAGCTAATATTTTTTGACATGAATTATACAATTTTTCTTTAATATTAATAGATAAACTAGCGAACGTCGCACTCATTACATGTGCAAATTTAATTTTGAATTTGTAAGATATTAGTTAAAAAAAACTATGTAGTTAATTACAATAATGATTACTTCTCTATGTAGACTTCTATATTATTATTGGGGGAAATATATAAATATAATTGCAATTGCAATTGTTTTCCCTTAAATTAATGTTGGTATAAATTAATGTTTTTACCAATTTAGTTGCTAATACTTTTAAATGAAGTTATAATCCATATGCTTTATTTATTAAATAGAGAAGATATAACTTTATGACAGGAAATCTATCGTAGAGTCAGAGTAGTGGGACATTGCATTAAAAAATGTTGACATAAATGCTGAAGGAAGAATTGACATGGGACTTTTACGCAAAATTAACACGTACAAAATCGAGCATGCTTTTAATATCACTAAACTTTTTTTTTTTTTTTTTTTTTTTTGCCATTGTAATGTCACTCAATCTATTCTATACTTTTTTTCTCACATCAGAATATAGTTTATAAAATAATGTAAAAATTTGGAACACACGATATCCATATCTTTAGAAATTTTATGACCCCTAAAATCATTTATTAATAGACATGTATCCATTTCCATTTAGATACCAACATTATAAGACTTAAAACTTGTTTTCACATTTAAAGAAAATATAATTAATATAATAAAATAGATTATTTAATTTGATGTTCTATAAATACACGTTTAATAATTTCCCTATGCAGGCATTCCCAAAATTGAGATAAATATATAAGTTACACATAAAAGAAATTATTAGATAAATTAGATGTGATAATACAATCAAAAGAATAATAAAATATGATCAATTCTTTATAGTCATTATATAATTAAAATGTAAATATTATCTAGTATTACTTAAACTGGTAGATAAAGATGTTCTAAGTTAACAAATTAAAATGTTTCACACTAAATTCAAAATTGTTATGATCGCTGTTGGAAAAAAAAATTATTATGATAAAAAAAGGATTATAAAAATCGAGAAAAAGAGATTTATATTGCTAAAAAAGATCCTTAAATGTACTAAAAATTAAGGAAAATATTTCGGTAATGAAAGTTTGTCAAAGTAAAAGAGAGACATATTATAAGAAATATTTTGTGCATTAAATTAAATAATGCTCTTCACATGGAAACAAAGGCATAAGCCAAAATTGAAATTTTATTGAAAAATATAGAAAACTACAACCTAACTACTTGTGGCAAAAAAAAATATATAAACCATTTGAAAAATAGCTTAATATTTGTTCTCTACACCTATTGTACTCTCACAGCCAAACATTTGAAAATGAATCATAGTGTAGGAAAGCTTTGCAGTGTTTGTTATGGAGTTGCCCAAATTCACAGAATAAATCGAAAGCCACCAGTTAAACATTCTGTTTCTCTACTTTTCTCTCATTTTCTTCTTTGTTTATACTTCACCAAGCCCAGTTTCTTAGTGGTTGGCGCTCTATCCTCCATTGTGTTAATCCTTGTTTCTGCTATAGAGGTGTCTAAAATGAGTTGATTGAAAGACTCTTAACATCATTAAAACTGAAAAAATAAAATAAAATAAAAGGATGTCATCTCACCTTATGTGATCCCACAAATTTAACCTTTCGCTCTTTGTTACTTCAATCTTTTCTAAGGAAATTGTGTAATAGTTGAGACGAACGGAAATTCATATAAATGTTTGGTGTAATACATTGATAGAAGTGAAAATTGAATAAAAAATTACCTGTGATATATTATTCAAGTGGGTTGTTTATTATGGAGAAATTTAAGTAGGTAGAAGTTCATAGAACTTCCAAAGACAATAAAATCATGGTTTTAGGAGAAAGAGAGAAGGAAGGTGGTTTATTATGGAGAAATTTAAGGAGGGAGAAGTTTTATGAGCAGTTTTTAGAAGAAAATGAAATAACCGTTGAAGGAGGAGAGAGAGGGAGAAAAAGTGTGTGTGTGTGTCAGTTATGGAGAAGTTTGCAGCGGTGAGTTGGAATTTGAATTGAGAATGTTCAAATATATCCTTTTATATTAATTGATAGGTTGGAAAAAAGTTAAAAAGAAAAATGATATAAAGGGATTAATCTGTGATTTCTTAAGGTAAGTGAGATGGAGACACCAAACCCCACCCCAGGCTTAAATAATATAGATATAGGTCCCCTTTAAAAAAAATTCCCCCATAATACATATATATTACACATAGCTTACATATATTTATTTACAAATATATATTTCACATGTTTTCTTTTTTGCCACTATATATATTTCACCCGGTTGATACTTATATCTTCACATTTTGTACAGGATTATTTTTTTATGTGGCGTATATACATATATGTATATTATTTTGCATTGTTCCTACTTGTATTTTGGATCTATGCTATTACATCTTTCAATTACCAGTAGTAACCAATGCAATACACATAACATAATATTTCCAGAAACACAAAGTGTTAAAGAGTCAAATAACTATACACAAAATAATAATTGCTGGAGATACAAGGCACTACAGAGGTCAAATGCCTATGCATGATATAATGCTTGTTGGGATACGTATGCAATTATACAACATATATATATATATGTATGTATGTACAACATAAACAATCATCAAGCTCATAATGTCGAGTAGCAAACACATAGAAGTAGTATATAGATCGAACGCACTCACCTTGTCTTTGTCATGGTTAGTCGGAGTAATCCGGTGGTAGCTCGGGATGATCGAGATTGCCTACTACATTAGAAAATGAAATATAATTACGAAGAGGTAATTAAACACCTAGCTAATAATCTCTACTCTATTCCTACATCCCCATTAGTTGTCATTATTATAAGTGTGAAAGTATTGCTTGTTGTAAATACTATTTAATTTATTTTGACTAGTAATATTGATTGTTGTAAACACTAATTAATTTATTTTTTATTAGTCCTACATGTATTTATCTTTGTACACATCTAGCGGTCATTGAACTACCTATAAATAGTGTGTTGTAACAGTATTCAAGAATATACGGAAAGAGATTTTTACTCACATTCTAGCAAAGTCTTTTCCTTATTTTACTCTTTTGATTGTGTTCATAGATTATATGAGAATTGACGCAAATTTGAAGCTCCGAACCTCACATGATATCAGAGCAAAATAGGTGTAATATGCACTTCTATTTTCTATTTGAGGAGTTCTTATTGCATTTAAGATTGCTCTAGATAAAGGAATGGTCAAGTCATTTTCTTCTGAAATGTTGAAATTGTTCAAGGAATAACGATCTTTGGAGGTTTTTGCAACGGCCAACTCCATTCAATTTGCTGGTGTCATGCCCCGAAGGATACCCTAAACATGACAGTTCACCGTACACAATATTAAAGCCTAAGAATGACCACCTCAGTCACGCGAAGGCTTTCATACTATGTACAAGCGTCTAACACATAGAAGAAACACATCGGAATGATACGTTTTATGTTGATACAATTGAGTAACAATGTAAAGGAAATACAATCCACTATACTCCAAATACAAAACACTATACTTCAAAATATAAATCATCAAACTTCAATTACATTTATCCCAAGACTTCACTACATAAAACTATTACAAGGCAAATCGTAAAGCTTAGCCAAAAACTTCAAGCATTCTTATATCTTGCCGGAATCCCGAAGTCATTCTCGACTTCAACCATCTCGGTCCCCACTTAGCATTCTTGGAATAACCTGCTCATTTAAACAACTATTGGGGTATAAGCTACACTAGCTTAGTGAGAATTCCCTTAATTCCGTACCATAACAAACAAGTTATTAATCAATCATATGCTATGCATGAACAAACACGTGAGCAAGCAATTATGCATGGGTAACCGGAACCCACACACAGAACGGATTTACGCCCTCCGTATCTTGGGTTAGGAATGGTATTGAGTCTACACGACCGCATCTAGTCCCCAAGCCCTCGGCTCTTAGCACTCGACTCGGCTAGGCTCATCCAAGGATGCATCCACATGCGCCTTAGTACCCTGAATGAGCTCTGGCACGGGCTCGTTATCAAACGAGGCAACAACGGACCATACCGATCGACCTGCGTAGGAGTAGCATGCTACCAAATGCAATATGTCCGATGCGATGCATGATCAATTTACTTTTTGCTTAGGTCAAAATATTTATACATTCTTTAGAGTGACCAACAATATCAACATACACATAAATAATATGAACGGCAGTTATCCAATCAAATCGTGGTTTCGATATGCTTTAGTATTCTTTGGCATACATTCATCACAGTCTCATCATATCTCCCATCCCCATTCATATCGATTTTTATCTTGTTCCTAAATTCTAATGCACTAATACAAGCACAATCAAGGTAACAAAACAAGGAGAAAACTCACTCGCCATTGGATCACCGGTCTTCTAGTAATAATAATCCGGTGGTAGGGAATCGTCGAACTCGGGATAACCTAAAAAGGAAGAAATACTCTAATAAGTATTTCAACTCAAACTAATCCAACGACTTCATACGAACTTATCAAATTCGTAATTCGCGTCCTAAGCGGGAATTCCAACTTAAAACGGCCATAACTTGGTCATTTTAACTCGGAATCTCGCAAATTTTATATCGATTTCTATCTACTTCGGAAGAGCTTTCTAAATATGAAGTTTAAATCAAGTTTTGAAAATATCTAAGCCTCGGAAGAGGGATCAGATCTGTACAGCGGTAACATAGATTCCGAAAATGCGGTTTTCATGAATGCACTTGAGATTCCTAAGTGTAAAATGAAACTAAATGCAATGGTAATGATTTTCCCTATCATGAATGTCATGATATGAACTCTAATGAGCCTAAGTTCTTATAGCTTTTAGGTTTAAAGAATTTAAAAAACTTTTCTTAGAAAACCATTTCATAATGTTTAACAAGTGAGTTTACTACACTTGTCACACCTACATATTACAAGGATTTTCTTTTAGGAAAACTCTATTTGCTTAAAGAATTTTGACCCTCATATTAGTTATATCCTAAGGCCTTTATTTCTTAAATAAAATCTTCATTTATAAACTTTTAAGTGGGTCTTTACTAGGGGTTTCCAAAAATCCGAATTTAGAAAATCCATTTTCAAGTTGATTCCTTTAGGAAAAATGTATTTTATACTTAAAACTTTAAGTATTTATTATACCTATACCTAAGGACTTCATTTATTTAAGAAAATACCATTTTTGAAGTTGGAAAAATAGTGTTTTCTAACCATCTATCCATTATTACGAATTTTGCACATGACTTTTAGCTCAAAACTTCTATTGGACTTCATTCTTGTTTCCAACATTTTCTTTAGAAAAACTCATTTAGACTCATGAAAAATACTACCAAACATTATCTATTACCCATAGGCTTCATTTCTCTTGTAAAATATATGTTTAGAAGTTGATAAAAGTGTTTTTACCTAGGTTTCAAAGTCATCCGAATTTACACAAGTCATTTCTTGAAAAGTGTTTTCCTTTTTGACTTTATTAACTTATCTAACCATAGATCTATATCTAGGAAGGTTATTTACTAAAGACAAAAGCATTAAAGACTATTAATGCACATAAACACAAAATAAGATGAGATCTTAAATGCCTACATGAATATGAGTAGTAAAATGATAGATCTACTATCAATGCTTAAATGAGTTTTGAAAACATAAAAACTATATTTTTATAAAAGATCTTTTGTTTAAAACACTTTTTGATGGAGAAACATAAAGCTTTTGGCATGAAAGCTCCTTTAAATGTAGATCTACTTTGTAATGGTTCGGTATTCTTGTTTGATATCTCATTGTCCCTACCAAAAGATCATGGGGACATTTGGTTGAAATATCCAAGAATCACTTAGCCATAACAAAGATCTAAAGGTGGAAAGGTAAAAGTTACTTACTTGAAGTGGAATGGAAGATGAAAGAGAAATGGAAGTTGTGTGTGTGTGTGGGGGAGCTTGGAACTTTCGGCCAAGAGGGAAAATGAGAGGGTTTTTGAGAGCTTTTCACTTTGTAAAAGTTGAGAAATGAAAGAATGAAGAGAGAGAGAGGAAATATAGCTTATATATGAAGTGGATTTAGGTTAAAAGAAGTAAAAGAAAATTCAAATGGAGCATGGAAGGGGGGGCAATGGCGCCGGTTTTGGAAGCTTAAGGGGGAAGGAAAGATTTGATTTTTACTTTATTTTGATTGATTTAACTTGATGTGTAATTGTTATGATTTGTAAGGAAAGTTAAGGGACAAAAGTTATGGAGAAAAGGAATTGATTTGAGTGATGGTAAGGGTTGAATTTGTAGAGTGTGCTAATAGGTAGACTAGGTGGTACTTGTGAATAGTGAGGAATAGTTGACAAGACAATTTAATTTCCGGTAGTAAGAAATACGAATAAAAAGGCTATAACTGTATTTTTCATAAGCCGGAAAATTATGAAAAATATATTTTTGAAATCCTTATTTTATTTCGATTCAAATGAGTACTCATAAGTGAATTTTTGAAATTCTATTTCCGGGGCACGCTTTTCTATAATGGGTCTCGGGATGACCCGGAATTGAAATTTTCCAAAATCTGATCTTTTCTTGGTTTGAAATATAATCAAGAACTATATCCAAAATTAATTTTGCTTATAAAAGTTTCTTATTTGGAAACCGTGGAAAAGCCGGAATTTGGGTTTCTAAGCCTTTCTCACAAAGCTTGAACTAAACCGGTTTAGGGTTTCATTTTCTGGTTTTCGAAGTTTACTTGATTACTAGGAAATCCGGGTATACATTATAAAAAATAATAAAATTGTGTAATGAAATAAAATGAATAGTGCAAAAGAATAATCAATTACCGGTAGAAATGAAAATACGGTAAAAAGGTTATAACTGTAACTTTTATAACCCGAAAAATTATATAACTGATATATTTAGAAATCTCGTGGAATTACGAGTCTAACGGTACTAATGGTATATTTTTGATATCTCGAGCCCCGGATACGCTTTTCGAAGTCTGTATCCGAACGGGTTCGAAATAGGTCAAAAATTTACCAATCTGATAATTATAACGAACTTAGTTATTCTATATATTTAAACTACATCTCGGCCCTAGGTTAGGGACTAGATTGCCGACTTACTATTGTATTCCGGTTAGGGTTTCCGGATGATTTTCCGGTTTAGACCTTTGCCAAATTGGAAACTGAGATTTTCTGTTTATACAACGTATTTAGTTTGAGAAATTTATTTTAAATTTTATTTTTATAAGTAAATATCTCTTACTGCTTTCAAAATCTTGAATTGAATTATTATATCCGGAGTTATATCGGTAATGGTTACCAGATATGATTTTCTTGAGTTTGAGTCAAATATCGATTTTTGGAATGATTTTGGGGAAATCTTGATTTTTATAATTTGCTTTGAAAAAGGATCTTCATAGTGTTTTGTTTTCGAATTTATTTTTGCTTCGATTTAAGGTTTTATGAACAATTGGTTAAGGATTATCTAATTTGTTATTTTGTTTCTTGAATTCTTCCTTCTTAAGATTACGAGATTTCAATTTCTAACTCGTTCTATGATTCTTGGGGTTTGATTTGATCGTTAGGGCTTTATTGTGATTTCCGTCTCTTAGGATTATTAGTCTGGTCGTTTGGGGAATTTCCAAAGTCTATATTTTATTATTGGCAGATAAAGTTTTCTTAATCGTGCCAAAGCCTAGTTATGGAATTGGCCTTTGGTGATTTCCCGATCCTTCAAATTGTCATGTTATGGATTAACTTGCTTTTTAGCAAATTATCACTGTGTTTTATTTTTATCCCGATTTTTATGAATTATAGATTAGGTAAGCAGTTTATCTTACGTAATGGTTTTTGGACTTAAGGACTTTTGTAGTCCTTATTTTATTTTTAGATTTTCTCAAGACTAATGAATTCTTACTTTCGTTTATATTTCAGGACTCGTTCAAAGTTCGGTTTAATTTGGAGTGATTTTTAGGGTTTATTTTAGAAGTTCATCGTAGAATTATCTACTGAAATTTTCCGGGGCTTATAGCTGGTACATCTTCTACTTTTTATTATTTTAGTTTCTCAAAGTAATCAGTTAGGATCTTGGATTGTAGATAGTGGAGCAAGCGATCATATGACTCCATTTTAGATATTTTGCATGATATACACTCCTTAATCAATCCCATTTCTATTAAATGCTGATAGCCAAGTTGTTTATGTTGATCGAGTTAGATCGGCACATATAAATCCTTTCTTGACCCTTACAAATGTTCTGTTTGTTCCTTAGTTTTCTTATAATCTTCTTTCAATACACAAGCTTGTTCATATCAATAGCTTCATTGCTAAATTTACTTCTTACCAATGTCTTTTCCAGAACCCAAAAAATGATAAAATCATTGCCATTGCAAAGGAATACAATGGTCTTTATTTATTGTCTCCGAAGCATCTTGATGTTTCTTTTAATCTAATAGATCGAAAAGAATTGTTATCATCTTATAGTAATTCTTATTCCATTGATAATACAAAAGTCAAGATAGGTTAGGTCATACATCTTTTGTAAAACTCCAACATTTAGCAGATTGTAAACACTTTAATGTCAATAATTTTGTTTGTACTACTTTCCAAGAGGCAAAATTTCATCAATTACCTTTTGTACGAAATGATAAAGATTCTCCTTCTCCATTTCATTTGCTTCACATGGATATTTAGGGTCCTTACCATGTTTCTTCTTTATCTGGTGTAAAGAATGCTCTTACTATACTTGATGATTATACTCATACATTTTGGACATATTTGTTGCATCATAAATCTCAACTTTATTTTAGTCTTGATTATTTCTTTCGATATGTTTCCTATCATTTTCAATGTAGTCCTAAGTTTGTTCGATGAGATAATGGAGGTAGATTTATTTCTACCTCTTGTTTTAATCTTTTCCATGGCCTTGGCATAATACATCAACGTACTATTCCTTATACAGCACAACAAAATGGCCACATTGAAAGAAAATATAAACGCTTGATTGAAACCTCTCAAGCTTTGAGACTTCATGCCACTTCTTCCAAGGAGTTTTAGGGTGAATGTTTACTTGTAGCCACTTATCTTATAAATTGTATGCTTACTCGAACACTTGAATGGAAGTCTCATTTTGAACAACTTTTTTGTTGTTCTCCTAATTATAAACACTTGAGAGTCTTTAGATGTCTTTGTTTTGCTTGCTTTCATTCTCAACGTCTTGACAAATTCGATTCTAAATGTGTAAAATGCATTTTCATTGGTTATACTATTGGTCATTAAGCTTACAGGTGTATGATTTGAGCAAGAAAGTTATGTTCATTTCCCATGATGTTGTCTTCTTTGAATCTAGTTTTCCTTTTAAAGATGTTAGTCCTAATTCTTTGCCTCCATCTTTCTCTTCTTTTCCCAGGAATCATGTTTCTCTTGATGTTCTTGTTTTGCCACAAACCCATATATTTTCTTATTCAACATTATCTATCCCTCCTACTGCTTCCCCATCCTCTCTTAATGATACTATTTTAAGACGATCTACCAAAGAAAAGCAAATACCTTATTGGCTCAAGATTTTGTACACTACGCTCAATCTTCTTCTATTACACATTTTGCTTCCTCTGTTTTTTATCCTCTGTTTCCACCTAGTTCTTTTGCTTCTTATCCTAATGATTATGTTGCTTCACTTACTAATGTTTTGCAAATTCAAGAACCTACTATTTACTATGAAGCAGCTAAGCAATAAGAATAGATTAATGCAATGCAATCTAAACTTCATGCTCTTGAGTTGAATGATATATGGGAACTTACATCTTTGTCGCATAATAAAAAGGCTATTACTTAGAAGTGGATCTATAAAATTAATTATAGACCTGATGGAAGTGTTGAACGCTATAAAGCTAGGTTGGTTGCCAAGGGCTTTACACAAAAAGAAGGTAAGGACTATAATGAAACTTTTTCTCCAGTTGCTAAGATAAGCATTGTTCGTGTTGTTTTGGATGTGGCTGCTATTTTTGCTTGGGAGATCCATCAAATTGATATAAAAAATACCTTTTTCCATGGGCGTTTGGATGAGAAAATATATATGATTCCTCTGCAAGGTTATACCAAGGCACAACCTTCATAATTTTGTTGCCTTAAAAGATCATTATATAGGTTAAAACAGGTAGCTTGTCAATGGAATATTGAGCTCTCAAATCTTCTTCTTGATCAAAGTTTTATTCAGTCCTCACATGATCATCTTTATAAACTCATTTTTCTACTTCTGGTTCTATTATTATTCTTCTTTATGTTGATGACATGCTTGTTACGAGGACGAATTCTGTTGGCATTTCTGACTTGAAGAAGGGTTTACATGAAGAATTTACAATTAAAGATCTTGGTATGACAAATATTTCTTAAGGTTGGAGATTTATCGCACTAATGTTGGTATGATGCTTAATCAACGCAAATTTATTGTTGATGTACTCTTAGATGCTGGATTGACAGCTGCTAAACCAACTAAAACTCCCTTGCCTAGTGGATTCAAGGCTGATCCTAAGATTGGTGAGTTACTTGACAATCGTACCTTTTTATCGAAAGCTTATAGGGAAGCTTTTGTATATCACTTTAATTGGACATGACATTGCCTTCGGTGTTCATTGTCTTAGTCAATTCTTAGCACATCCTCGTGTGCTTCATCTTTAAGCTTTCCATCTCCTTCATTATTTGAAAGGGGCAATTGATGTTGGGTTGTTCTATGCTGCTAATACTTCTTTCAAATTATATGCTTTTAGTGATTCCAATTAGGTTGCTAATACTTTTGATCGGAAGTCCATCTCTGGTTATTGCATTTTCCTTGGGAGTTCTTTGATCTCTTGGAAAGTTAAGAAGCAGAATACTATATCTATTCAAGTATTGAGGCTAAGTATCGAAGTTTGGCTTTTTTCACAAAAGAACTTCTTAGATTTCCTATTTGCTTCTTGACTTACATGTTCCTTGTTCTTTTCCTGTGGAGTTATATTGTGATAACAAATCTGCTCCCTTAGTTGCTTCTAATCCATGTTTGCATGAGCATACTAAACATATCGATATCGATGTTCTAATTTATTTTTGACTGGCTCTACATGTATTTATCTTTGTACATGTATAATAGTCATTGAACTACCTATAGATAGTGTGTTATAACAATATTAAAGAATGTACAAAAAGAGATTTTCACTCACATTCTTATAAAATCTTTTTCTTATTTTACTCGTTTGATTCTGTTCACAGATTGTATGAGATTTGGGACAAATACGAAGCTCTGAATCTCACAATAAGCACTTCTTATGAAGTTTTTAGCTTGTTTGGTTTCTTTAAAATAAAAACAAAACAAAAACAAAAGCAAAAACGAGAGTCGAAACTTATTCGAAGTCTTAGTCGAGAGCTTACCAGATAATCAAGCTCACACTTGGGTCCTAGTTTTAAACTAGTTTTCTCATTGGCTTTTAGTGGAGTTTAAGTAGTGAAATATGAAAGAAAAAGGCAATGAGATAGCTACGGTAAGGATGGCATATATCTGTAAGGAGAGGGTAAATGGTTGGAAAGAATGAAAGCTATTTGTTGTCTAATGCAATATATAAAAATACAATACAATGATAGAAAGCGTTTGTGCAATGGCTGATAGAAAGGGAAAAGGTGGTTTTAGTGCAGTGTAACATTTGAACTTGGTAGAAGATTTTTCCATTCATCTAGCAATTGACATGTGTGAAGTGACTTGGCATAAGTTATTTTTCATGGATATAGAAATACTTAAGAAGTAAAGTCCTTGATCTATTGTTTGTTGCTGCCGCCAAATCAATTCATGTCTCTTCCCTATTTTTCTTTTTTTCTTTTTTTTATTCTTGGTTTCCATGTAATGCTTTTATAGTACTAGAATTATTTATTAAATCATGATATTTCTTAATTTATTGTCATACGAATTTATGGATCTAGTCATTATAGTCAAGTTTGTAATTAAAGTTTCATCGATATCTCATCATTCATTTTTATTATTGCAATTAATTTCAGAATTTAGAAGTTTTACAATCATACATTTATAGTGACTATGATTATTACATACTAATTATCATTCTATATATACTTACTCATTATTATTGTTGCTGTTGTTGTTGCTACCACATATACAAGTTTTTTTCTTTTTGAAATTTACAAATATGAGATGAGTTGATGTCAAATTTAAAAAATGTAGTTGAAGAGGAAGTCATCCCAATACTTGATCGTATGTTCAAAAATGATTATGGATATTACCATGTTGATAAGAATGGAGAACCCATGGATGATGAAGGAAATAATGAGGAAGATGATGAAAGGTCTGACGAAGGTTAAGGAAGCCATGAGAATATCCCAAGTGACTTGCCTATTGCACAATATCCAATGCCTATGGAAGCTGAGTTGAGTAGGGTCACGGTTAGGGATGCAATACTATATTTCAATGAAGGTGAAGGTGGTGTGGATACAATACATTCGAGGAAGATATTAATGTGATGTGCAATAATCTATTGGTTAGCCAAGACCTAGTCAAATGAATGATGTTTAACATAAAGGAGGATCTTGTCCTGACTATAAAATCATTCAATATCAGGATGTATTGTAATTTCCAAGTAGATAGATCTATGAAGAGTTTGTGGCCGACTTATCATGTGAAAAGGGACCAAGGGTGTATGTGGAGATTTAAAGGCTTGTAATAACCAAACTTGAAGGCTTCCACTCATGCACTAATTCAATGATGGGGCAAACCACTCTTAAATAGATTTTAGTGCTTTTGCTCGATAGCTTCTCAACTTTGTTACGAAACATCTCAATTGTAAGGTGCTAAGCTTCAATCACATGCTTTAGCCACGTTTGGCTACACTGTTTCTCATAAATAAGTATGGGAAGGTAAGAAAAAGGTGATAACTATCTTTTATGATGGTGAGGTCAGGTTTTATAACTCCTTCAAGCTGTTCTATACCATCAAGACCACTAACTTTGGGTCACAAGTCAAATGGCATTGGACAAGATCGCCTCAACCAGTGGATCTTGCCAGTAGTGAACATAGAGCCCGATCTACATCAGATTGACTTGCATGGCTAGGTTAAAATGAATTGACTGCACCAACATGCTATGTGTTATGGCATGTGGAATGAGAGGCGAAATTGACTTGAGTCTATTGAGTCTCCTATCAATATTGACTCGAACTAAAGGTGATGGTACAGGAGTGTGACCAAACAACATGTTAACCATGCTAGAGCTCTCTTCGAGCATGTGTTTTTCTATCATCTTGTAGGCCAATTGATTATAGAGGGTGGGGTTGTCTTCTGACTTCCTAACGACTCACTCCATTACAAATGGGGCTTGTTGAGTTCATTGAGGAGCATAGAGGAATTGAACTATATCCTTTGGTTAAGGAGTAAGGGGAGGGTGTTCAATTTGGTAAAGGAACACATGAAGAGTAAGAGAAGGAGAAGGAAGGGGACCAGCTTATTTAGTGACCTTCATCTGGGGCTTGATGTTTACCTATAGTTAAGGGTGGATGGTGAAGTACTTCTTTAGTGCCATCTACTTCACATCCCATTCATAGCGCAACATCCTTAAAACCAACCCCTCTCCCCTTCTCCTACGACCTGATGTAGGTACATGATGGGGGACATTATAGGTACGTTTGCATTTGGTCTTGCCTTATATTACACCATGTATAGCAAGTGTAGGGCATCTATAGTCCTAACTCCACCTGCACCATGGAAAAGAAGAGGAACTCTACATCGGGAGGACATTGACATAGGTAGCGGGTTAACAAAGCTCACACAGCTTCATGCACACTTCCCTATTTAGCCTAACTACTTTAAGATATTTCAATCCACTAACCACCTAAGAAAAAGCCAAACATGGTCAGCACTCCCTTAAGTCAAAGATCACCCACAATCTCCACAAGAGGGGTAAGAGGCAAGGATAGTTCATAGCGTTACATTGTATACAACTCTTTATTCCATTCACCAGTAAATTGTATTTTTTTTTTTCATACTTTGCACTTTATTTGTAATAGACATTTTGTACATCGATTTCATTTGTAATTGACATTTAGTTTCAATATTTTTCATAATTTCTTATTTTAAACCTGAGGACTTTGGTGCAAGGTGAATAAAGGTTGAAAAAGGGAGGTGATTCTATGTAAAATGTTTGTGTTGACACATAAAGTGAGGCTGTGAAGAGCTGCAATT
>JAMXBD010005121.1:0-26626 GCA_024138025.1 Combretum micranthum
AGATTTAACAAATAATTAGATTAAATCTAGAAGTTAGTTATAAAATGAACTTAGTTAACAAACTTAAGTTCAACTTGATTAAATAGACCTGAATGAGTTAAATAAATTAGATTGAGTTAGTTTAATTACTTTGGCTTAGTAATTAGATTAAATGATTAATTCTAATGAGTTTGACTTAATGAACTCAATTAAACTAAAATGAACTAGATTCTTAAGCTTAATCCACTTGGCTTGGCTTTTGAATTAAATGGCTAAGGTTAAGCTAAAATGGGTTAGTAACAAATAATTGGATTAAATGAATGTGTTAGGGTGATCTTTGAATAACATGGGAATATGTTGTTTCAAATGTTTATTTGCTTTGAATATAAATGATTTTATGTATGAATGCTTTATATATGCTATGTTTTGTGATAAGAAAACTATAATTAAAGTGAAAAGAAATTCTTTGACAGACAAAGGAGAACTGTCCATATTTTGGCGGGGCGATATTCGCAGCCATAGTGGGGTTCCACATTAGTGTCTGATCAAATAGGAGTTAATAAAATGAGTTAGAGATTAGTGAATAATTGATATAAGTTCTTGTATGAATTTGATGAAGTGGATGATTAGTTTAGTTTAGTTTCTTATACGAGTTCTTTTCTTAACAGTGGTGGATATCTGATTTTATCTTCTGGATTATCTTATGAAATTTCCTTCCGAAGCTATGTTTGGATTTCATATTCAAGGTACGCAGTAACTTGCGTGATGATTGATAGGATAGGCATCCTAAATGGATTAAAAACTTAAAGACGGTTTAATAATTGATGAGTGTTGATTTGTGTTTTATGCCGTTAAAATCCAATTCCTACGCCAGGTCATGTGTGAACCTAACGGCGACCCTCATAGTTTGATGAGTGTTTGGGATGGAAGTTGGTATCTGGTTCGGGGAGCGGCAACTTGCTCGGTTTGAGCACGATAGATTTAGGCGCTTAGGCCACTCCTGTCATTTGAGATGACTTTCATTAAGTGGTACGGGGGTAGTCGACGGGGGGTATAGATCGGCGAAAATTTATTTAAACTCGGTAGGAGTACCATAGTTTAGTTCAAACGTTTATGAGAAGGTGAACTATATTTTATGATATGGACTGAGTATAAATAGAGCTAAGTAACGGCTATTAACCCTGGAGGAAGCTACTTTTCTCTTTGACTTAACGATATCTAGGACGGTATGATACCCGAACTACTTATATCAACCCCTGAGCGTCCGAGTGTTACTCAGGTCCTCGCGATCCCTGTTGTCCGGAGTTTGAATACTCCCGTGTTGATTTGTTTACTTTAAAGAAAGATAATAACTTGTGGTTGTTGCATTTGCATTTAGTTAAGCTCGTGTGTCACTCCGTGTGTGATTGTGTTGCTGTGTACTGGGCTCCGGCTCATTATTGTTGTTGTTATTCTTTTTACAGGTATTGTTATTGTGATGATGAGATGATGATTGATGATGATGTGGAGGTGTTGATGTTGTTATTATTGTTGTTGATGTTGTTGATGAGGATGGTGATGGTGATGATGATGATGTGATGATGTTTGTCCCGGGTTTTGGGCGATTCTGAAGATTTGGGAGATGATGAAATGGATAGGACCGAGATTATTTGTATTTTGTTTTTCTTTGCTTTGTTTTATAAATACTGGATTTATTTATAAATTTGTATTTTCATTTAAGGGCTTGTTAGTGCCCAAGTTTTGTAAATAAGCTTTTCTAAATATTTATCAAAGTGAAAGTTTTTCCACTTGTAATAGTGAAAGTTCGAAATGCTTTTATGTAGAAATGTTTTTATTAAAGTTTATTTTTCCGCTGCTAAATCCAGATTAGAAAATCTAATTAAACGATTTCATAATTAAAATTGAATAGCAATGTTCAACATAAAACCTTTTTTAAGACAACCTTACGTATAATTCGCAAGAGTTATACGTGGTTGGGGACTTGGTGTGCTTAATTTAAGAATTGAGCATGTCGGGTCTTTACAGAATGGTATCAGAGCAATGTTTATCTTGAACATTGCTTCTTGCATAATGAATTAGGATTCGTTTAGAATCGGTGAGTTGAGTGCGGGAAAATTTGGGAATTCGGTTTGTTGTTTGCTTGTTTGTTGTTTGTTGCTTGATAAACCATTAGTTATAGTTAATAAAATTGATTTGAACACTAATTAATCAACTTGGACTCAAATTTATTTTCTGTTGATATCTGAAAATGAGATTAAATGAGCTTTGTATGATTTCTATGTGTTGGTTTATATATACATGTTTCTTTTAAATCGATTTGGCTTATAGTATATTTGTGAATGCTATAGGTATATGTGTGTTTGATGTAATGTATACATGTATGTTTATTATGTAATTTTGTTATAATTGTGAGAGTATGTTTAATGCTTGCTTATAAAATGAACATTGCATGATTCCTATGCGTTGTTTATGTATATATATGTTTCTCTTACATTGATTTCTTTTATAATGTAATGGTGAATGCTATGTGATATATATTATGTGTGTTTTGTTTATAATATAATTGTGAGTGCTTGTTTGCTTTTGTAAATTGAAATTAACTCAAATTTGACTAAATGTAAATAGAACAAATGATTTAGACAAACACTAGGATTTATCCCCTAAATCCTTTAAAATTTGAGATAGACTTTAGGTGCTTGTGTGTTATGTATTAGATGTGTTGTTTTAATAAAATTTGATAGACTATAATAGGGATTTTCTTTCTTCTCTCTTAAGTCTAATTGTTGATATGTTGACAAAATTGAGAAATCGAAATGAGAAGAAAATTCAAGATTATAAGTGACCTTGACTTCTTAAAAGTGTAAATGTGATAAACATATATTGGAATCAAATAGAAGAAAACTCAAATATTTCAAAGTAAATATGATTCCTTAAAGTTACATATGACCAACATATATCTCCCAAAATCAAAACTAATGTTAAAGCTTAAAATGAAGAGAATCAAATAGAAAAGAAAATTTGAAATATCAAATGACCTTTACATATCAAATTTATATATGTGAGAGATATAAATTAAAATCAAGTGGAAAAGAAAACTCAAATGAAAAGAATGATTCCAAATTTCAATTAGATTGGGATGTAAATTTCAATCTACCCAAATTACTAATACGATAACATATATCGAAAATATAATTGTCTAGTAAAAATCGAAATTTCAATTGACTATCAAATCTAAATCAAATATAATTTTTCCAAAATCAAAAGATTAAAATGAGATAATTGAAGAAATATCCTAAGTATATCAGGGTAAAAGTGTTAAGAAATTTCCAAAAGTCATTATCATGTCAAATGGAAACCAAGATTTGAAATCCTAAAACAGTGAATAGATAACTATTTATTATCGATTCCATATTCTTGATCCAAAATAAATCGATTCCACATATATCTGCGACCAAATGACATGAAACGTCTTGATTACTACCATATCAAGATGAATACCAACATAACATCTTTGATCATTAAAAGAATTCGGATACTGTATGTTTCATATGCAAATTGCAATATATATGCAAGTGAGAATGGAATAGTGAGTTTATAACCCTCATTTTGAGTCGTTGTTTGTTTTGTTTTTTGTGTATGTTGTTGTGTGTTATCTCAAGGCGAGATACACAAGTGAGTTTAGTTTGTTTTTTGTTTGAGTTTGAGTCTTCTTAAAATGAGTCAATGGAAGGGTTAAAATCGCTAAACTAATTCCTATTGCTTATATATTTTGAAGTTGCATGGAATAAAGTTGAGTAAGTTAAAGAGACATTAAAGTTTCAAAATCTTAAAATAAAAATGAACAAATGATTTTCAAGAAAAGAATGAATCAATGTAACTCGAATATCAAAATGTTTCTTGTAAAGAAAATGAAAAGAAAATTTTCAAATATAAGTGATTAAGGAAAAATGATTCAAAATCCCAATATGTTTTCCGAAATCAAAGATAATGAAAAATATCCAATAGAACTTCAAAATCTTTTGACAATAATCATATACAACTAGAATTTGAAATTTATATATGTTTTCCAAATAATTCAAAATGAAGAAGTATAAGAACAAAATTCAAAGAAAATGATCAAAGTGCGCAACAGAAGCGTAATGGAACCATAAAGATTAAGTAAAAGTCTTAAAATGATAAAAGGTTTTTGAGATAACAAAGTTTAAAAAGGATATGATATGTCTCTATCAACAAAAGTTAAGTGAATTTCGAGGACGAATTCTTTGTAAGGTGTGGGAAGAATGAAATACCCCAAATATTCACCAAGATTAGAAATTGAGTTTAGATAGATTAATAGATGAATGAATTATAGGATTTAATTAGACAAGTTGGCTTAATTTAATTAGCTAATAATTAAGTTGGTTTTGAGATTTGAAATTCCTAAATCTCTAACAAGTCATTGAAATGTTTAGGGTTCCTAAACTCTTGATTCTTAGCCTAAACCTAATTCCTAAATCTCAGTAAAATTTGAGTTCATTTGCTTGATAAAAATATCAGTTCTTAAACCCGAACTCAAATTAAATATCTTTATCCAAAATAAATTTCTAAATTAGTTTTACTTTGATTTTTTATTTCTAATCTATTGGTTTGAAATCATCTATCCTAAATCTCTCATAAATTATATGTAGAACTAAAGATAATTGATCTGAAAGTTCTAAATTCGATACCTTATTTTAAAATATCCTAATTTTAAGCCTTTAAACTTCTCTTTTTCCTTTTCATCTCTCTCTCTCTCTTCTTTTTCTTTTCTTCCTTTATTTCCCTTTTTCACGATGGTCCCTTCCTCTTCCTTTCTTCTTCTTTTTCTTCTTTTTTCCAAATTCTTCCACAAATCTCAATATCAAAGCTATCTAGAGAGTAATCAAAGCTAGGAGAGAAGGTAGATGAAGGAAAACAAGTTAGAAATGCAAAGAAAGATCAAGTGTGCAAGTGTTCTAAAAAGATAAGTTGTTATTCTCTTGTTATCTTTGTTGTTTTATTCTTTAATTGATGAATTGATGTTGAATTGGGTTGAGAGTGCTGTTTATTATGTATTTGTTGGTTTAATGGTTGATGGAAGTTGGGGTTTGGTTGGAGGAAGAAGATGATGAATAGTGATTTGGAGTTGATGAAGTTTTGGAGATGTTTGGTGATGTTTGAATGATGGGATGATCATGTAACAAGCTTTAGAGTAACTTTGGAATGAGTTTAAAGAATTTAAGAAGTGTAAAATGCATTTTGAAAACAGGGGATTTCGTAATTTTTTCGCTCCAGTGTACACAGCCTGTGTACATGGTCGTGTAGGCCTTGAAATTCTGAAAAGTTGCTCTCGGGTCATTTTTTTACTCAACACGGCCTCCTTACACGGCCGTGTACCCGGTCGTGTAGACTTTCCCTGTTTCGCAGCGTTTGTATTTTAGCCATAACTTTTTCATCCGACCTCCGATTGAGGTGATTCAAGTTGCGTTGGAAATCTTAAAAAGAGATCTACAACTTTCATGTTTTGAGTTTTTACAAATTCGAAATTATCGATTCTTAAATTTTGATTCTTTCCAGCTGCAACACTTTTCAAAACAAAGTCAAAAACTTGTTTTGTTTGTTAAATGTGTTTTTGCTTAGGAAATGGATCTTTTTGAGATAAAATGAGATAGATAAGTGATATTTGATGTGTTGAGTGAATTAATTCATGTAATTAAATATGGGTTAAGTAGATTTATAGATTTAAAAATAATTAGATTAAATCTAGAAGTTAGTTATAAAATGAACTTAGTTAACAAACTTAAGTTCAACTTGATTAAATAGACCTGAATGAGTTAAAATAAATTAGATTGAGTTAGTTTAATTACTTTGGCTTAGTAATTAGATTAAATGATTAATTCTAATGAGTTTGACTTAATGAACTCAATTAAACTAAAATGAACTAGATTCTTAAGCTTAATCCACTTGGCTTGGCTTTTGAATTAAATGGCTAAGGTTAAGCTAAAATGGGTTAGTAACAAATAATTGGATTAAATGAATGTGTTAGGGTGATCTTTGAATAACATGGGGAATATGTTGTTTCAAATGTTTATTTGCTTTGAATATAAATGCTTTTATGTATGAATGCTTTATATATGCTATGTTTTGTGATAAGAAACTATAATTAAAGTGAAAAGAAATTCTTTGACAGACAAAGGAGAACTGTCCATATTTTGGCGGGGCGATATTCGCAGCCATAGTGGGGTTCCACATTAGTGTCTGATCAAATAGGAGTTAATAAAATGAGTTAGAGATTAGTGAATAATTGATATAAGTTCTTGTATGAATTTGATGAAGTGGATGATTAGTTATAGTTTAGTTTCTTATACGAGCTCTTTTCTTAACAGTGGTGGATATCTGATTTTATCTTCTGGATTATCTTATGAAATTTCCTTCCGAAGCTATGTTTGGATTTCATATTCAAGGTACGCAGTAACTTGCGTGATGATTGATAGGATAGGCATCCTAAATGGATTAAAAACTTAAAGACGGTTTAATAATTGATGAGTGTTGATTTGTGTTTTATGCCGTTAAAATCCAATTCCTACGCCAGGTCATGTGTGAACCTAACGGCGACCCCTCATAGTTTGATGAGTTTGGGATGGAAGTTGGTATCTGGTTCGGGGAGCGGCACTTGCTCGGTTTGAGCATGATAGATCTAGGCGCTTAGGCCACTCCTGTCATTTGAGATGACTTTCATTAAGTGGTACGGCGGGTAGTCGACGGGGGGTATAGATCGGCGAAAATTTATTTAAACTCGGTAGGAAGTACCATAGTTTAGTTCAAACGTTTATGAGAACGGGTGAACTATATTTTATGATATGGACTGAGTATAAATAGAGCTAAGTAACGGCTATTAACCCTGGAGGAAGCTACTTTTCTCTTTGACTTAACGATATCTAGGACGGTATGAGTACCCGAACTACTTATATCAACCCCCTGAGCGTCCGAGTGTTACTCAGGTCCCCTCGCGATCCCTGTTGTCCGGAGTTTGAATACTCCCGTGTTGATTTGTTTACTTTAAAGAAAGATAATAACTTGTGGTTGTTGCATTTGCATTTAGTTAAGCTCGTGTGTCACTCCGTGTGTGATTGTGTTGCTGTGTACTGGGCTCCGGCTCATTATTGTTGTTGTTATTCTTTTTACAGGTATTGTTATTGTTGATGATGAGATGATGATTTGATGATGATGTGGAGGCTGTTGGTATTGTTGTTCTTATTTTGTTGTTGATGTTGACGTTGATGGATGGTGATGGTGATGATGATTGATGTGATGATGTTTGTCCCGGGTTTTGGGCGATTCTGAAGATTTGGAGATGAATGAAATGTGATAGGACCGAGATATATTTGTATTTTGTTTCTTTTTGCTTTGTTTTATAAATACTGGATTTATTTATAAATTGTATTTTCATTTAAGGGCTTGTTAGTGCCCAAGTTTTGTAAATAAGCTTTTCTAAATATTTATCAAAGTGAAAGTTTTTCCACTTGTAATAGTGAAAGTTCGAAATGCTTTTATGTAGAAACGTTTTTATTAAAGTTTATTTTTCCGCTGCGAATCCAGTTATTAGAAATCTAACTAAACGATTTCATAATCTAAAATTGAATAGCAATGTTCAACATAAACACCTTCTTTTAAGACAACCTTACGTATAATTCGTAAGAGTTATACGTGGTTGGGGACTTGATGTGCTTAATTTGAAAATTAGCATGTCGGGTCTTTACAGATGGTATCAGAGCAATGTTTATCTTGAACATTGCTTTTTGCATAATGAATTAGGATTCGTTTAGAATCGGTGAGTTGAGTGCGGGAAAGCTTGGGAATTCGGTTTGTTTGTTTGATTGTTTGTTGTTTCTTGTTGCTTGATAAATCATTAGTTAGTAGTTAATAAAATTGATTTGACACACTAAATTAATCAACTTGGCTCAAATTTATTTTCTGTTGATATCTGAAAATGAGCTTAAATGAACATTGCATGATTTCTATGTGTTGTTATATATATACATGTTTTTTTAAATCGATTTGCTTATAGTATATTTGTGAATGCTATAAGGTATATGTGTGTTTGATGTAATGTATACATGTATGTTTATTATGTAATTTTGTTATAATTGTGAGAGTATGTTTAATGCTTGCTATATAACATCATGCATGATTCCTATGCGTTGTTTATGTATATATATGTTTCTTTATATTGATTTCTTTTATAATGTAATGGTGAATGCTATGTGATGTATATGTATGTGTGTTTTGTTTATAATATAATTGTGAGTGCTTGTTTGATGCTTGCTTGTAAATTGAAATTAACTCAAATTTGACTAAATGTAAATAGAGAACAAATGATTTAGACAAACACTAGGATTTATTCCCCTAAATCCTTTAAAATTTGAGATAGACTCTTAGGTGCTTGTGTGTTATGTATTAGATGTGTTGTTTTAATAAAATTTGATAGACTATAATAGGGATTTTCTTTCTTTCTCTTAAGTCTAATTTGTTGATATGTTGACAAAATTGAGAAATCGAAATAAGAAGAAAATTCAAGATTATAAGTGACCTTGACTTCTTAAAAGTGTAAATGTGATAAACATATATTGAAATCAAATAGAAGAAAACTCAAATATTTCAAAGTAAATATGACTCCTTAAAGTTACATATGACCAACATATATCTCCCAAAATCAAAACTAATGTTAAAGCGTAAAATGAAGAGAATCAAATAGAAAAGAAAATTTGATATATCAAATTGACCTTTACATATCAAATTTATATATGTGAGAGATATAAATTAAAATCAAGTGGAAAAGAAAACTCAAAATGAAAAGAATGATTCCAAATTTCAATTAGATTGGGATGTAAATTTCAATCTACCCAAATCTACTAATACGATAACATATATCGAAAATATAATTGTCTATAAAACCGAAATTTCAAATTGACTATCAAATCTAAATCAAATACAAGTTCTTACAAAATCAAAAGATTAAAATGAGATAATTGAAGAAATATCCTAAGTATATCACGGGTAAAAGTGTTTAAGAAATTTCCAAAAGTCAATATCATGTCAAAATGGAAACCAAGATTTGAAATCCTAAAACACTGAATAGATAACTATTTATTATCGATTTCATATTCTCGATCCAAATAATCGAATTCCATATATATGTGCGACCAAAATGACATGAGACGTCTTGATTACTACCATATCAAGATGAATACCAAACAAACATCTTTGATCATTAAAAGAATTCGGATACTGTATGTTTCATATGCATGAATATATATATATATATGCAAGTGAGAATGGAATAGTGAGTTTATAACCCTCATTGTTGAGTCGTTTTGTTATGTCTTTTGTTTTGTGTGTATTGTTGTTGTGTGTTATCTCAAGGCGAGATACACAAGTGAGTCAAGTCGTTTGTTGTTTTTGTTTGAGTTTGAGTCTTCTTAAAATCGAGTCAATGGAGGGTTAAAATCGCTAAACTAATTCCTATTGCTATATATTCTGAAGTTGCATGGAATAACAGTTGAGTAAGTTAAAGAGACATTAAAGTTTTCAAAATCTTAAAATCAAAACATGAACAAATGATTTCAAGAAAAGAATAGAATCAATGTAACTCGAATATCAAAATGTTTCTTGTAAAGAAAATGAAAAGAAAATTTTCAAATATAAGTGATTAAGGAAAAATGATTCAAAATCCCAATATGTTTTCCGAAATCAAAGATAATGAAAAATATCCAATAGAACTTCAAAATCCTTTTGACAATAATATATACAACTAGAATTTGAAATTTATATATGTTTTCCAAATAATTCAAAATGAAGAAGTATAAGAACAAAATTCAAAGAAAATGATCAAAGTGCGCAACAGAAGCGTAATGGAACCATAAAGATTAAGTAAAAGTCTTAAAATGATAAAAGGTTTTGAGATAACAAAGTTTAAAAAGATATGATATCTCTCCTATCAACAAAAGTTAAGTGAATTTCGAGGACGAAATTCTTGTAAGGTGGGAAGAATGAAATACCCCAAATATTCACCAAGATTAGAAATTGAGTTTAGATAGATTAAATAGATGAAATGAATTATAGGATTTAATTAGACAAGTTGGCTTAATTTAATTAGCTAATAATTAAGTTGGTTTTGAGATTTGAAATTCCTAAAATCTCTAAACAAGTCATTGAAATGTTTAGAGGTTCCTAAATCTTGATTCTTAGCCTAAACACTAATTCCTAAATCTCAGTAAAATTTGAGTTCATTTGCTTGAATAAAAATATCAGTTCTTAAACCCGAACTCAAATTAAATATCTTTTATCCAAAATAAATTTCTAAATTAAGTTGTTACTTTGAGTTCTTAATTTCTAATCTATTGGTTTTGAAATCATCTCCTAAATATTTGTAGAACTAAAGATATTGATCTGAAAGTTCTAAATTCGATACCTTTATTTTAAAATATCCTAATTTAAGCCTTAAACTTCTTTTTTTTCATCTCTGCTCTCTCTCTTTTTTTCTTTTCTTCCTTTATTTCCTTTTCCAACCGATGGCTTCCTTTCCCTCTTCCTTTCTTCTTCTTTCTCTTCTTTTCTTCCAAATTCTTCCACAAATCTCAACATCAAAGCTATCTAGAAGAGTAATCAAAGCTAGGAGAGAAGGTAGATGAAGGAAAACAAGTTAGAAATGCAAAGAAAGATCAAGTGTGCAAGTGTTCTAAAAAGATAAGTTGTTATTCTCTTGTTATCTTTGTTGTTTTATTTCTTTAATTGATGAATTGATGTTGAATTGGGTTGAGAGTGCTGTTTATTTATGTATTTGTTGGTTTAATGGTTGATGGAAGTTGGGGTTTGGTTGGAGGAAGAAGATGATGAATAGTGATTTGGAGTTGATGAAGTTTTGGAGATGTTTGGTGTTGTTTGAATGATGGGATGATCATGTAACAAGCTTTAGAGTAACTTTGGAATGAGTTTAAAGAATTTTAAGAAGTGTAAAATGCATTTTGAAAACAGGGGATTTCGTAATTTTTTCGCTCCAGTGTACACAGCCTGTGTACATGGTCGTGTAGGCCTTGAAATTCTTAAAAGTTGCTCTCGGGTCATTTTTTTTACTCAACACGGCCTCCTTACACGGCCGTGTACCCGGTCGTGTAGACTTTCCCTGTTTCGCAGCCGTTTGTATTTTAGCCATAACTTTTTCATCCGACCTCCGATTGAGGTGATTCAAGTTGCGTTGGAAATCTTAAAAAGAGATCTACAATTTTCATGTTTTGAGTTTTTACAAATTCGAAAGTTATCGATGCTTAAATTTTGATTCTTTCCAGCTGCAACACTTTTCAAAACAAAGTCAAAAACTTGTTTTGTTTGTTAAATGTGTTTTGCTTAGGAAATGGATCTTTTTGAGATAAAATGAGATAGATAAGTGATATTTGATGTGTTGAGTGAATTAATTCATGTAATTAAATATGGGTTAAGTAGATTTATAGATTTAACAAATAATTAGATTAAATCTAGAAGTTAGTTATAAAATGAACTTAGTTAACAAACTTAAGTTCAACTTGATTAAATAGACCTGAATGAGTTAAAATAAATTAGATTGAGTTAGTTTAATTACTTTGGCTTAGTAATTAGATTAAATGATTAATTCTAATGAGTTTGACTTAATGAACTCAATTAAACTAAAATGAACTAGATTTCTTAAGCTTAATCCACTTGGCTTGGCTTTTGAATTAAATGGCTAAGGTTAAGCTAAAATGGGTTAGTAACAAATAATTGGATTAAATGAATGTGTTAGGGTGATCTTTGAATAACATGGGGAATATGTTGTTTCAAATGTTTATTTGCTTTGAATATAAATGCTTTTATGTATGAATGCTTTATATATGCTATGTTTTGTGATAAGAAACTATAATTAAAGTGAAAAGAAATTCTTTGACAGACAAAGGAGAACTGTCCATATTTTGGCGGGGCGATATTCGCAGCCATAGTGGGGTTCCACATTAGTGTCTGATCAAATAGGAGTTAATAAAATGAGTTAGAGATTAGTGAATAATTGATATAAGTTCTTGTATGAATTTGATGAAGTGGATGATTAGTTTAGTTTAGTTTCTTATACGAGCTCTTTTCTTAACAGTGGTGGATATCTGATTTTATCTTCTGGATTATCTTATGAAATTTCCTTCCGAAGCTATGTTTGGATTTCATATTCAAGGTACGCAGTAACTTGCGTGATGATTGATAGGATAGGCATCCTAAATGGATTAAAAACTTAAAGACGGTTTAATAATTGATGAGTGTTGATTTGTGTTTTATGCCGTTAAAATCCAATTCCTACGCCAGGTCATGTGTGAACCTAACGGCGACCCCTCATAGTTTGATGAGTTTGGGATGGAAGTTGGTATCTGGTTCGGGGAGCGGCACTTGCTCGGTTTGAGCATGATAGATCTAGGCGCTTAGGCCACTCCTGTCATTTGAGATGACTTTCATTAAGTGGTACGGCGGGTAGTCGACGGGGGGTATAGATCGGCGAAAATTTATTTAAACTCGGTAGGAAGTACCATAGTTTAGTTCAAACGTTTATGAGAACGGGTGAACTATATTTTATGATATGGACTGAGTATAAATAGAGCTAAGTAACGGCTATTAACCCTGGAGGAAGCTACTTTTCTCTTTGACTTAACGATATCTAGGACGGTATGAGTACCCGAACTACTTATATCAACCCCCTGAGCGTCCGAGTGTTACTCAGGTCCCCTCGCGATCCCTGTTGTCCGGAGTTTGAATACTCCCGTGTTGATTTGTTTACTTTAAAGAAAGATAATAACTTGTGGTTGTTGCATTTGCATTTAGTTAAGCTCGTGTGTCACTCCGTGTGTGATTGTGTTGCTGTGTACTGGGCTCCGGCTCATTATTGTTGTTGTTATTCTTTTTACAGGTATTGTTATTGTTGATGATGAGATGATGATTGATGATGATGTGGAGCTGTTGGTATTGTTGTTATTATTGTTGTTGATGTTGACGTTGATGAGGATGGTGATGGTGATGATGATTGATGTGATGATGTTTGTCCCGGGTTTTGGGCGATTCTGAAGATTTGGAAGATGAATGAAATGTGATAGGACCGAGATATATTTGTATTTTGTTTCTTCTTTGCTTTGTTTTATAAATACTGGATTTATTTATAAATTGTATTTTCATTTAAGGGCTTGTTAGTGCCCAAGTTTTGTAAATAAGCTTTTCTAAATATTTATCAAAGTGAAAGTTTTTCCACTTGTAATAGTGAAAGTTCGAAATGCTTTTATGTAGAAACGTTTTTATTAAAGTTTATTTTTCCGCTGCCGAATCCAGTTATTTAGAAATCTAACTAAACGATTTCATAATCTAAAATTTGAATAGCAATGTTCAACATAAACACCTTCTTTTAAGACAACCTTACGTATAATTCGTAAGAGTTATACGTGGTTGGGGACTTGATGTGCTTAATTTGAAAATTTAGCATGTCGGGTCTTTACAAAAGCTAGTTTAAAGATAAATCTCTAGGATTACAAAACACGCAATAAGATCAAAAACTGATCAAGATCTAAGAATATAAACCTTGATTAAATATTTAGATTCATTTAACCTTATAACCCCAATAATTTTTATAACTAACAAAATAAACAGATTAGCAAATGTGAAATAAATATTAAGCTTATGACTTGACAAAAATCCTAAAATGAATGTATAAGTAGAAGTAAACTCATTTATTATTTAAAAATCTAAATAGAAAATTCTTTGATCTTAATTGATACCAAAGACAAGATTTTATGTCTTGAGCCAATAACTTAAAATATAATTAGAATTAGCCTTAAATTTCAAACCTAATAAAAGATATTTGTAGAACCTATTGACTATGGAATGATAGCTAGAAGATGAACCACTAGATTTATAAAACATCCAATGGGAATGAAAACAGATTCATAACACTAAATATATGCCTACAAAAAGATTTGGTTCCCACTATCAAACTCATTAGGGAATTTCGAGTCCATTGCGACTAAAACTCTAATTTAATCTATTGGACCAAGAAAACCTTAATCATGTAAGGTAAAATTCAAAATTATTTAGTCGCGTAAACTTTAAACTCAAGACTTGAACTTATAGATAACCTAGAGATTTTGTCGAAGTGTTAGATAAATTTCTAGAGATAAAACCCCTACATAATTGATACATAAAGATGAGCATGACTTAGTATTTGTTGAGTTAAGTTAGCTATTTAAATTAAACTTGTATTAAACTAAATTGAATATGTAAATTTTTTTGGTGGAAAACAAATTGAAAACTGGCTGTAGCTCTTAGAGAAAAATCATGTGAGCAACTTCCTCAATTTGTGCAAGATGAGCCATGTAAAGTCAAAGTGAAAAAGACTTAACAAAAAATCGAAAAACACCAAATAAGTTAGGCATTAAATGAATCAATACAAGCTTAAATTAATTGGCTCCATCGGTGTGAAATTTCTCCCTAGAATTCTCGTTGCTGTAGCCTGCTATGGAGGAGACAATAGGCTCAAATTGCAGCATACACTCTTCACCAAACATAGCTTAAGTAGAGTAGGAAAAACAAGCCCACAAAGATTGAAAATTCACCCAACAAGCTCCAATGAAATTCCATTAAATGGATACCTAGATAATCAAATTATTAACTCATGATATCTATAAATATGAACACTTACAAACTGATTTTGGAGCCACCGAAAATTGCAGATGAAAAAAACAACTTCTAGCCTCCATTCTTCATGTCCCAAACACCCCAACTTACACTTCCATCACAGCTGTTGTTTGGCATATATAAATAAGAGTAATTAACAAGCAAACAAGCCCACTTAATCCCCCATAAATCTGATTCGAATATCAAGCCAACGACTGAAACAAACAGTTCTATCTTCTTCAAGAAAAACCCATCTTGATAGACTTTCTAGGAGAAACAAAAATAGAGCATAACAGTGCCTGCTTTTCTCCAAAAATCCACTATAGGAAGTCACACTTCTCAACACTCAAAATACAATAAATAAATCAAAGCTTTCCCTACTTGAACCCTACCGTGATCTTCATGAAGAGAAAACAAGAAATAAAACCAAACCAACATACATACAAACTCTACAACCCATTCCATGGACATAAACGTGAGACACTCCAATAGACCATACATAACAAAGCAAGCCAATTCTTGTTCTATTTCATCTCTTCTAAACGTGAACTCCTAAGAAGGAAACCAAGGTAAAGTATTAACTTGTTTTAATTGCTTATTCTTGCAACAAATCAAGCTAAATCGTTTGTTTGTATTACTAAGTTTCGATCCTAACACTAAAGAAGGTTTGTTCACATCAATTTTATCCCAACAAGTAAACACTACTCTAACTTCAATTCTATATTACTATCACGTCTAGAAGTTACATGAAATCCATGTATAATATTGATCATCTATTCTTAGAATTCAGCCCTATCATGTTAGATTAAAAGCAAGCTTCATCTTTCATCCTCTTGAACCATTTATGTAATACACTAGCAATATATCTTGTTTAGAGTATAATGACATGAGGAAGATGATTGACATGGAAGACCTTACACGCTCATAGATGTCTACTTTGTGAATTCGACATGTTGATTCATCAATGTGTTGATGTTTTTCGGTTGTTTAGAAATAGGAAAACATCAACTTAGGAATATAGAGCACTAAGCTTTAAGAAATTTGGACCTAAGGAAGAAGAAATCAAAACCTTATTTAAACTATAACAAAACTAACTTAAATTTTTGCTAAATGCATCTAAGACACAATATGGAAGAATAAACTTACCTAAAGAGACTTTAGAGACATAACAAGAAGTCAAACTTTACAAATATAATATGAATCATCTCTTAGAATTAAGATACTTGTAGAACAGTTCATCCCTTGCTTCTGCCTTAGCTGTGTAGAAGGAGGGGCAGAAACCTCTTTCCCTTCCGTCAGCACCCCTGCAACCCCTAGTGCAGAATTTAAAACTGTATTTTTCCCTTTCTATCCAACATAAAAACAAGTCAAACTTTTATGATTATATCCTACATACCATGTATATATATATTAATGAATAATAATAATTTTAAATTAAATTAACTAAGTTTAATACACATATGATATGTGTCTAACACCATGAGACTACAAAATATGTTAGAAAATAATTAAAGGACTAGATACTGAATGCGACCCTATAAATAGTAGCAATACCAATTTACATAGACAAATAAGGTTTACAAACGAAGTAAATAATAAAGAAAATTTCTCTATCAAATTAGGCATTAACGAATGTGAACATAGATAGATTCTAATACATGATCCCATTAAACATAGATAAAAACATGAATTAGAAATAAGAGAAACACGATGAAAATAAATAATAGGTAATAAATGTTAACTAAATTAAGGTAGACATAGTAAAAAGACCACATAAATAATAAAAGCTTAATAATAAAAGTATTAAGCAAAAAAAGACTTAAAAAATTCTATAAAATCTATTGACAAACATGAAGTAAATAAAAATTTACAAATTAATAAAATTAAGCTAACTATCACATAATACTTAAACAAGCTTCCTAACGCCTATTTATATGTAAAAATCCAAATTAAAATGAATATTATAGGCTTAATTGAAGATTACATGATAAAAACTAACATTGGAGACTATTTAAATCACTTTTCATAAATAAAATCAATTAATACAAATTTTATATAAGAAGTAGAAAATAGAAAACTTCATGAGCGTCAATTTGACTATTCATATATTGAAATTAGAGTTAAAAGAAATATAGTAAGCTCAGTTTAAGTTTACTCAACTAAAAACAGACATCTAAGAAGTATAAGAAGACTTCTCTTACATAAAGATAAATTCTACAACTTTACCAAAAAAATATAACCTATATAAAGTTAAGGCTCCTAAATAAGCATAAAAAAATTGGTTAGAATTGATAATTAGGAAATGAAAGAACACAACCAAAATCATTATATAAATAACCATGTAATAATAAATATCTGTTATCTCATTTCATAGAAAAAACATATCACCTTTGGGACTTACTAGTGGACTATTATGATCAAACGAGGATGATAGTTGAGTAACTTTGACCTTATCATATTGTTTGCGCTTATAGTATAGATGCACTTGTAATAATATTTCAAACTGATATGCATGTGGGATTGGCTATACAGCATGATGCTTGGTGTATGTTTGGTTACCAAAACATCATAGTGTTAGTGAAAATTATATTGTAAGATAATTAAAGTGTAAGGCCTATTGATGTTTGTCTGTGAATTGTGTGATCATCTTAAATCTGATTAAAAACTATTGGTACCATTAATGAAATGGACACAAATGTATAAATTGCATATACTGCATTAGGTGTATGTGATAGCCTAGTACGTATTAGTGTTTCGATTCTTTAGTAATGCTTGGTTTTTCTAGGTGGAAAGCTATTAGTTCTACGCAATGTTACATTTGTTTTGTCAGTTCCATAGGACCTAACTGGTACATGAAGGACGTCGCCTATGATATCACTTTGAAATGACTAACACTTAGTAGAGTTTCTTTGCTCTAAGGCAAGGCTGAGATATTGAGATTTTGAAGTTAAGTGTTTGGTGTAGTAGATTGGTATATTCCTTCCTTGGTTCTCTGATTCTCCTGGGTAGGAAAGCCATAGATTGGATTTCCATGAACCCCGTGGGAGGGAGTAAATCTTCATCTTATTTGGATTCTTGTTATCCAAGTTTGTACTTGTGCATATGATTGATTGTTGCATTACATACGCTTATTAATTATACTTGTTTGTTATTGTTTAATGTGTGATTTGGTTAGGTTATTTCACTAAGTTGTGGTTTCGCTCAATCTCCGATCATTTTTGTGCAGGAATGTTACTAGTTGGAATTGGGCTGGGAATATGTGAAAAGTGCTCTTCCATCAGACTTTATTGAAGATAGAAATATAGGCTATATTGAACTTAGAATGCAAATTAGATAAATTGTGTTAATAATAGAGACTTTTTATTATGTAGATTAAAACCCAATTTTTATTATTTTGGCAGAAGATACCGATTCTTTGCAATCTTAGTAAAATGTGGAAAATCAGATTCCATAGTTCAATTTAAATAATAGCATTATATGAATATATATAATTAATGTATGAGAAATTAATAAATAATTAAAGTCTTGTAATCACTGAGTTATAAGACAGTTCTTATATTATGAGTACACATGCAGTATGATAACTTCAAGATAATCCTACTAGGCCCTTTTGTGGCGTGATAGAATTTGGCCTAGATAAATGAAAGTAACTGGTAAAAATAGTAAAATGAAAGTTTCTCTTTTCAATTCCTAAACTATACAAGTTGTAAATAAGCATCTCTAACTTTTAATCATTCACCTTTTGTCATATTAGAGGAAAAAAAATGTAGTACTCCCTCTGCCAAAAGCACATATTAGAATACAACCACTCAAATTATGGGTAAATTACAACATAAGGCATGAATGTTTAAGAGTAAGTTCATTTAAGGTATTATTATTTCAAATAATCCAAAAGAAGAATCAATATTCGAGGATAATTCATTTAAGGTATTAACATTTCAAATAGTTAAAAAAATAAATCATCATGTTTTAAAGTGAATCAAGTAAGATAATAAAAATTGACCACTAACAAAAATTATGATAACCTATCTGAATACTAATATAAATATTGATACCTTAAATGTACTTTATAAAACATTAATATTTTATTTGATTCATTTTCAAAAATGTTTATTTTTCTTTTCAACCACTTGAAACATTGACACTTTAAATGAATTTGTAGTCAAAAGTTGACACCTTGGATATAATTTATCAAATAAAGTACTAACAAAAATGTACGATGAAAATAAGAATTCAAAAATCCAATTTCAAAAACAAATACGTATCTTTCACATTAATCCAAACAAAAGTTGTTATCGCGGAATGAAATCGAAAATTTTAGCTGGGTATTTCCTATTTTGGAATTAGCAAAGAAAGAAGTAAAGGACAACTATATGACTAGATAAAATGTGATTCGGCCTCAAGCCAAGCTCTTATTTTGATAATTGCAAAATAATAAATATAAATTTAAGTGTCTATACTCACTAGTAGAAAAGTGGGTAAAGGAGGCGAAAAGTAAAAGGAAAAAATCGCCTCTTAAAGAATCTAAGGCGAAATTTGCCTCATCTTGAAAACTGAGGCCAATATCGCCTCATCTTAGTTAGCATATGAGGCGAAATTGGCCGCTGACTAGGATGATGAGGAGAATTTCGCCTCACTAGCCTAGTCAGCAGCCAATTTCGCCTCATATGCTGACTAGGATGAGGCGAAATTGGCCTCAGTTTTAAGAATCACATTTTTGATTATAAATATTTATATTTGTATGTATAATTTCATAACGAATACGATAAATATATAATTATCACATTCCATATGAAATAATTTACGGTATTGTAATTAATATATTTTAATTTTATATTTTCGTAGAAAGTCCAAATGTTCTTTTATATGTTTAATATTATTAAAATATCTTCTCAAAATACAAAATGTCGAACGAAACTATATACCATCATTTCTTTTGAATCCTCCATAAACCTAAATATTTTATTTTATTAATTTTTTATTGAGATATTTAAATATAACTCTTCTGTCTCATCTACTAGTAAAACAATTGATTATTATATAAATATTTTCATAATTAATATTTAATCTATATAAATGTTTTTTGTAATAAATTTTTTATAAATAAAAGTATATTACCCAACTGAATAAGATTAATTTTTAATCTCATCTACTAGTAAATCAATTGATTAATAAATAAATATTTTTATAATTATTATTAAATCTATGAAAATATTTCTTTATAATTATAACTCTCCAATCTTATGTACTAGTAAATAAATTTATTAATATATATATATATATATTTATCTTATAACAAATATTTCAAATATTTAATATATACAAATATTTTTGTAATTAATTTTTAATGAATAAAAGTACATTATCCAATTGAATAAGATTTACTTTTAATCTTATCTACTATTAAATAAATGGATTAATAAATATATTTTTTATTATTAAATATTTAATCTATATAAATATTTTTTGTAATTAATATTTAATAAATAAAAGTACATCACCCAATTGAATAAGATTAATTTTTAATCTTATCTACTAGTAAATAAATTGATTAATAAATATGTAATTTTTATAATAAATATTTAATGGATATAAATATTTTTTGTATTTAATTTTTAATACATAAAAGTACATAACTCAATTGAATAAGATTTACTTTTAGCTTATCTAATAGTAAATAAATTGATTAATAAATATATAATTTTAATATTAAATATTTAATCTATATAAATATTTAATGTATATAAATATTATTTATAATTAACTTTTAATAAATAAAAGTACATTACCCAATTGAATAAGATTGACTTTAATTCTTTTCTACTAGTAAATAAATTGATTAATAAATATATATTTTTTATAATAAATATTTAATCTATATAAATATTTTTGTATTTAATTTTTAATAAATATAAGTACATTACTCAATTGAATAAGATTTACTTTCAATCTTATCTACTAGTAAATAAATTGATTAATAAATATATAATTTTAATATATTAAATATTTAATCTATATAAATATTTTTTATAATTCATTTTAATAAATATAAGTACATCACCCAATTGAATAAGATTAATTTTTAATCTTATCTACTAGTAAATAAATTGATTAATAAATATGTAGTTTTTATAATAAATATTTAATCTATATAAATTTTTCATCAATAAAAGTACATTACCCAATTGAATAAGATTTATTTTTAATCTTATCTATTAGTAAATAAATTGATTAATAAATATACAATTTTAATAATTAATATTTAATCTATATATAATTTTTTTATAATTAATTTTTAATAAATAAAAGCACATCACCCAATTAAATAAGATTAAATTTTAATCTTGTCTAATAGTAAATGAATTGATTAAAAAATAAATGTTTTTTATAATTAATATTTAAAACATTATAAAAATTTTAATTAAACACTTAAAATTTTAAACGGGACAATGCGGGAGAAGAAAAGCGGGTGCGGGAATATTGAAATTTTCATAGTGAGGCGAAATTCCCCTCATTTCGTCATATGAGGCGAAATTGGCCTCACTGTCCACCTCATGAGGCCAATTTCCCCTCAAATTTCAACATATGAGGCGAATTTCGCCTCATCAGCTCAGTCACCCCCTATATATATGAAATACCCCAAACCTTCACTAAGATTAGAAATTGAGTTTAGATAGATTAAATGAATAAAATGAATTATAGGATATAATTAGACAAGTTGGCTTAATATAATTAGCTAATAATTAAGTTGGTTTTGAGATTTGAAATCTAAATTCTCTAAACAAGTCATTGAAATGTTTAGAGGATTCCTAAACTCTTAATTCTTAGCCTAAACACTAGTTCCCAAGTCTCAGTAAAATTTGAGTTCATTTGCTTGAATAAAAATATCAGTTCTTGAACCCGAACTCAAATTAAATATCTTTGTATCCAAATTAAATTCCTAAATTAAGTTCTTATTTTAATATCTTAATTTATAACCTATCGGTTCAGAAATCATCTTTTAAATACTTCTGGAACTATAGATATTTGATCTGATAGTTCTAAGCCTATACCTATATTCGTTTAAATTAATTATAATCCTTATTATTTTCCTTTTTATCTCTCCTTCTCTGCCTCTCTCCCCTTTACTTTTCTTTCCTTTATTCTTTTCATTTTCCCAACCGATGCCTTCCTTTCCCTCTTCCTTTCTTCTTCTTTTCTTTTCTTTTCTTCAAATTTCTTCCACAAATCTCAAGATTAAAGCTATCTAGAAGATTAATCAAAGCTAGGAGCGAAGCTAGATGAAGGAAAACAAGTTAGAAGTGTAAAGAAAGATCAAGTGTGCAAGAGTTCTTAAAGATAAGTTGTTATTTCTTATTATCTTTGTTGTTTACTTATTTAATTGATGAGTTGATGTTGAATTGGGTTGAAAGTGCTGTTTATTTTTGTAATTGTTGAGTTGAAGTTTGATATGAGTTGGTTTGAGGAAGGAGATGATGAATAGTAGTTGTGATGAGTTGATTGTAGTTTGAAGTTGTTGGAAGAGATTTGAAGTGTTAGGAGTTGTTATTAGTGTTTATTTGATGTTAGAATTGATGTAGGAGATGTATAAGTTGGTGAAAAAGTGTAAAAATGGATTTTGAAAACAGAGCAAATTCGTACATATATCAGAGGACCAATCACGGGTGAGCAAAAGGGAGTGAAATGAACTGATTGTATGTTTTTCAAACACCACGGGCGGCCAAAGGGGCGTGATTTGGTCTGTCACAAATTTTTATGAAATCGCGGGCGAGCAATGGGGCGTATCCGTTCCCTACAGCAACATGTTTTCATAAATAAATCATAACTTTTTCATATGAACTCGGATTTGAGTGATTCAAGTTGCGTTGGAAAGCTTAGAAAGAGATATAAAACTTTCATGTTTTGAGTTTTTGCAAATTCTAAAAGTATCAGTACTTAAATTTCATTTTTTTCCAGCTGATACATTTTCCAAGCAAAGTTAAAAACTTATTTTTGTTTGTTTTATTTGTGTTTGCTTTAGGAAGTGGATCTTTTTGAGTTAAAATGAGATATATAAGTGATTTTTGATGTGTTATGTTGATTGGTTGATATAATTAAATATGACTTAAGTAGATTTATAAAATCTAACAAATAATTAGATTAAATCTAGAAGTTAGTTATAAAATGAACTTAGTTAACAAACCTAGGTTCAACTTAACTAAATGAACTTAAATGAGTTAAAATAAATTACATTGAGTTAGTTTAATTACTTTGGCTTAGTGATTAGATTAAATGATTAATTCTAATGAGTTTGACTTAATGAACTCAATTAAACTAAAATGAACTAGATTTCTTAAGCTTAATCCACTTGGCTTGGCTTTTGAATTAAATGGCTAAGGTTAATCAATTTGACTTGGTAAATGACTTAAATGACTAACTTTTAATCAATTTGGCTAAGGTTAAGCTAAAATGGGTTAGTAACAAATAATTGGGTTAAATGAATGTGTTAGGGTGATCTTTGAATAATATGGTGAATATGTTGTTTCAAATGTGTGTTTACTTGGAAAATGAATGTTTTTGGTTTTATGAATTCTTTGTTAATGCTTTTATAATAAAACACTATAAATAAAGAGAAAAGAAATTCTTTGACAGACAAAGGAGAATTGTCCATATTTTGGCGGGGCGATTTATCGCAGCCATAGTGGGGTTCCACATTAGTGTCTGATCAAATAGGATTAATAAAAGTTTGATATAAAGTGGATGATTAGTTTAGTTTAGTTTCTCATACGAGCTCTTTTCTTAACAGTGGTGGATATCTGATTTTATCTTCTGGATTATCTTATGAAATTTCCTTCCGAAGCTATGTTTGGATTTCATATTCAAGGTACGCAGTAACTAGCTTGTTTCTGTGTTAGGATAAGCATTTATGAAAACTATATATATTAAGAAAAACTAATTGTGAGTGTTGATTTGTGTTTTACGCCGTTAAATCCAATCCCTGCCCAGAGTGGCATGAGTGCCTAAGGGCCCCCTCACAGATTGGGTGAGCCTGGGGTGGAATTGGTATCCGGTTAGGGGAGCGGCACCCTGCTCAGATTGGGGCATGGGACTGTTTCGTTATTGGATAGATTTATCTAGGAGATATAAGTATCCGAACTGCTTATATCAACCCCCTGAGCGTCAAGGTTGTTACTTAGGATCCCCCACTATCCTTGTTGCCTGGAGTTTGAATACTCCCGTGTTGATTTGTTTACCTTAAAGAAAGATAATAACTTGTGATTGTTGCATTTGCATTTAGTTAAGCTCGTGTGTCACTCCGTGTGTGATTGTGTTGCTGTGTACTGGGCTTCGGCTCATTCTTGTTGTTGTATTATTTTTACAGGTTTTATTATTGATAAATGATATGATGAAGTTGATGATGATGAGTTCTTGTTGATATTGGTAATGATGGATGATGATGATATGATGATGTTGTTGCTATTGGTGATGTTTGTCCCGGGTTTTGGGCGATTCTGAAGATATGGGAGAATGAGTGAAGTGTGATAGGATCGAGATATTACTTGTATTTTGTTTCTTCTTTTGTTTTTTTTTGTAAGAGGACTGGATATTTTTATACATTGTATTTTCTTTTAAGGGCTTGTTAATGCCCAATTGATTGTAAATGGTTATCTACCCCTAAGAGTAGATCATAAAGTGTTTTTATAAAGTTAGTTTCTTAGAAAACTGGTTTGCTCTCTAGGGAGTAGAAGTTTATAAGTTGTTTTATAAAATTTGATTTTCCGCTGCTAAATCCAGTTATCTGAAAATCTAATTAAACGATGTCACAATCTAAAATTGGTTTAGCAATGTTCAACATAAACACCTTCTTTTAAGACAACCTTACGTATAATTCGTAAGAGTTATATGTGGTTGGGGACTTGATGTACTTAATTTGAAAATTGAGCATGTCGGGTCTTTACAATATACCCCCTATTTCTCTTCATGCTCATTCCGATTTTTCTTCCCATTTGCATGCTGCTACCAATTAGGTGAATTCTTTGCAAAATCTTCCTCCATCATACAAGGTAAATCATTTATATTTTTATTTAACTTCTTTTAATTTTATATTTAGTTTTTATTTGTAATTATTTAGTTATATTTTTTTTGCAGGTTTTTACCATTCCTTATTACAAGTTCAACAACATTAAAATCAAATATAATATAAGGTATAATATTTTCATTTAATTTACAAAGTTTTTGTATTTTTTATTTCAAATTTTACGTATATTCTGATTTTCATTTTATCACATTTATATCAATATAAACATATTTATAATATCATAATATTTTTTATTATCAAATGTTTAGAATAAGAAACTTACATCTAATATTTTAAGTAAAATATTAATATTAATAAACTCGTAATATTAGTTATACAATTTTTTTAAAAATTATTGCAATACGTGTTGTATTTATTGTTTATAAATTCTGAAAAATATATTAAATATACAATTTTAAGTAAAATATAAATAAATTCGTAATATTAATTATATATTTTTTAAAATTATTGCAATACATGTTGTATTATTATTTATAAATTCTGGAAAATATATTAATTATAAAATTTTAAGTAAAATATTAATATTAATAAATTCATAATATTAATTATAAATTTTTATAATATTATTGTAATACACGTTGCATTTTTTTAAATTCTGGAAAAATATATTAATAATAAAATTTTAATTAAAATATTAATATTAATAAATGCAAATTATATTAATTATAATTTTTTTTAAATTATTACCATACGTGTTGTTTATATTGTTTTATAATTTACGAAAATTATTTTGATATATGAGGCGAGTTTCCCCTCATTCTTACCATTTGAAGCGAAATTCGCCTCATGCCACGTCGGCTAGTGAAGCGAAATTCGCCTCACTAGCTGACATGGCACTCCCTGCCATGAGGCCAATGTCGCCTCATTTTACTATTTGAGGCAAAATTCGCCTCATGCCACGTCAGCTAGTGAGGCGAAATTCCCCTCACTAGCTGACATGGCACTCTTTCCTACCATGAGGCCAATTTTCGCCTCATGTTTTTAAAACGTGAGGCGAATTTGGCCTCCTTTTCCCTAAGACGGCCGATCTTTAGAGGCAAATTTTTTTAGGCGAATTTTTCGTCTCAGTAGCACTACTGAGTCGAAATTTTAAGCTACTGCGGTGAAAAATTTCGCCTCTCAAACTCATTTTTTTACTAGTGACTAATGCTGACTGCACCAGTAAAAATGGGTGCTAAGAATATAATAAAAAATTTGTACTTCTATAAAATCATTAATATTTGCTTTATATTTTGCTGTTGTGAATTTAAAATGAAGGGCAAGAAAATAGAATGAGAAAAATTGGTTCATTTTGGAGGGAAAAAAAATATGCAGGTACAAAAATGGGAAGAAGAGGAGATATGAGAGAGAAGTCAGTTAAAAACAAAGAAAGAAAGAAAGAAGGAAAGGAGATGAGAGATGTAGAGATGATGCAATTTAATTTATTACAGCTAATTGAAAATTTTAATTATCACTTTTTTCCTTCTAGATGTGGGGGAATAACCGTATAGAAAGAGAAAATGAGTTTGCTGAAATATTAATAGATACTTGAAGATGTCAATAATGCCTTTATTTGTCTTATTTATCAAATCACAAATAAATAAATATAAAAGCATCTAAGACACAAAAAGGATAAAAAGTGTTTTGGCTTTAATAAATAGGCATTGTGCTCACGAGACTTACTACAGCAAAAACTCTAGAGAAGGGGGATAATCCATCTTATTCAATTGCAACTTTCATCATCATATATTATTATATCCTCTTTAACCATTTAAGTCTCACTCACACACACATATATATTTTATGGGACAAAAAATTTAAAATCAACACCAAATTTAAAGAGGTGCAAATTTAACAATTCTCACATATGATATGAAGCTTATCATC
>JAMXBD010005122.1:0-26606 GCA_024138025.1 Combretum micranthum
CAATACATAATTAATGAGTAGGCGGGCACCTGAAACCACCACTAAACGAATGAGGAAAAATTGAAATCTATGGTCGTATGGGCCTGAAACACCTAATCCTGAATGGAAGGCGTAAATCCATTCAACATAAGACTCCCGGAAAGTCTTGTGTAATAGTGCTCACGTGCTTGCATTTCATATGATTATCTAATGTAGCTTGCTTGCCCTATTGTTTGATGGAGTATTTAATTTTGAAAGTGAAACTCACTAAGCTAGCATAGCTTATACACCCCATAGCTTTTTTTGATGCAGTTCCCATGTATATGATTTCGTCCCCGGACTTAGCCAAATCAAGTAATGTGAAGTTAGGAGTTTTCCATTAGAAGTTATAATTAGCTTTGTGTAGACTTTCATAGGAAAACCTCAACGCTCGGGTTGTTATTAAAAACTAATATCTGGACTTTTTGTTTAGCGGGGGAATGCGCCTTAGAATTCTGTAAATGATCTTGAGATATCTATGGTTTATGTTTTTATGCTTATTCTATCAGTTGAACTATCGATCTCAATTGCATATGTTATTCTATTGTCATAAGGGAACGCCTTGCATCTAATACAATACTTTTGAATGACTGTAGTAGTGATTCTTAAGCCTTGTTTAGCATGCGGCGGACTATTACATTTAGGGTACCCTTTGGGGCGTGACAAAACATGTATTTCTAGTAATAAAACTCTGGATGAAGTAAACAAAGTAATTAATGATTCCTAGTCTATTACTAGTAATACCATTCCCAAGACATAAATTTTCCATTTTCCCTTTATTCCATTCCTCTAACTAAACGGGCCAAAGAGTTGGATCAACACATTTTTCTCGTGCAATCAATGAATTTTTGACTTTTTAGAGAAGCAAGCCCAAGTTGTGATTCCCTTAAATAAATAAATTCTTTAGTTTACAATCTTATGTCTAAGTTATAAAACCCTTAAATTAGAACATGCTTGACAAGATTGACCTAATTGCTCCTTCTATGCACCAATCTTTAAAGCTTTACAACCAGCAGCAATCCTAATTCGACTTGAGAATCCTAGATTTTAATAAGAAAAACTAAGATATGGATGAGAAGTTACCTTGGGTTAGAATTTGGAATAAAACATCAATGTGAACACTATATATAGATTATGCTCCTGATGGTAGGTTTATAGGTGATAAACTTAACATGGGATGATTGTGGTATTAGTAGTCTAGAAACAAAGTCATTTCTCCACAAATTTGTAATGCAGATGACAAGCAAAGGGCTCAATCAAATAATGTAATATTGATTATGAATTAAACTCAATTATATTATTGAATGCAGATAGTGAACTGTAGTTGTACCACATCTTGAAAGTGGAAAGTAAAATTATATCATGGACTGCAAGTGTTTAATTAGTTTGACATTTATGTGTGCATGTATAGTATATTATTTATTGGCTTTTTACCTATCTGTTTGAGGAAGTCATATTATTGGTAAATACAATTTAAACTAAAAGATTTTAAAAGGTTTAAGAGGAAAGTCTTACATAATCCTCTCTAGATAAGAATATGTGGTGACTGGCATGCTCTTTCAGACTCAGGGTGTGATAAGGATTATAGTTGCATGTCTCTTCCTCCCATCTTTTGAGCTTACTTGGGTTGCCATAAACTATTACTTTAGATACTCACATACCTTACTACAAATTAGGTCTTGGCATATTACATTTTGTCTAGCCATTCTTCTTGATTTTGACCCACTTAAATGATAGTCATCGAACAAATCTGTGACTCTTAAAACCTATCCCACATTAGAAGCAAGAATCTTATCTAAACCTATCTTAAGCACATTGTCTTAACATTTTATCATACTAAAAGGTCACCATATGTTAATCTATAACCTATGAATCCAACTTCATATTAAGCAAGGCATCTTATGATACATATGGTGATATATCAAATAATATTCTAACATACTCATTAATGACCAATAAAAGTCTAGTCCATTTCAATTCACATACATATGAAATAAATTTAACTCAGCCATTAACCAAACAAATTGAAGGATAAAGGTTATTACTCACCTAAACATTATAATTAATCATTGGTTCCATCTCTAAAAACCAATTAAGTGAACACCAAGTTGACTAAATTGTTTTGAAAACATGGGCTTGGATGACCTAAATAAGGTCTACCCCGATCAAACCTTCCTAGAGGGTTTCACTTGATACACTACTCAATCAATTGAACTTGGGTAAATTATATCTAAAAGTACCAATGTTTAAGGATAAGTTTATTTGAAATATCAATATTTGACAAAATTCATTTAAGATATCAACGTTTAGAAATATGTTCATTTAATGTATCAACATTTTAAGTGATTAAAAAGAAAATCAACTTTTCGCAAAGTGAGTCAAATAAGGTATTAAAAATTAACCTTTTTGATGAAAATTAAGGAAACTTAATTGAAAAATAACCCAAATGTTGATACATTAAATGAACTTTATAAAACGTTGATGCTTCATTTGATTAGAATGTAACCGGGCAGGTCGTTATACGGTACCCAACCCCTAAAAACCCTATAGGGTTTTGGGTCAAGTATATAAACCCGATAAAAACCAGACTCGACCGATAAATTTTTTAAAAAAATTCAAAAAATTAACAATACACATATACACACACGGTCCTTCCTCAACCCTAGCTACATTTCATACACAAATTCATAAAACACACATACAATACTTCATAAACTTTTAAAAAAAGTTCACCTGCCATCGTGCTCATTATGGATCGACTTGAATTATTTTTTAAATTGATGGGATAAAGTTGTTAACATTTTGAATATTATATCTACTACTAAAAATTATCTTTAAAATCCATGCACTTAGTTTTTGTGTACTTTAAAGTTCGATGACTAAAAAACTGTCAGAATGTTGTATATATATGTATTTTTTTAATTTCAATTATTTCATACCCTAGTATGGAAATCTGTAATTTGGATGAATTCTTATATCTTTAGCTTGTTATAATTATTTTGAAAATGGTTGTAGCTGAGAAATGTAATCTATAAAATTAAAAATTATGCAATTATAAGGAAAATTATGTAAAGAAAAAAGGTGATACATTTATTTGTAATGTAAACTTAAAAAAGAAAAGAAAAAAAAAAGCAACACTTCTATTTTGGGTCGGGTGGCAATCGAGTTCGCCATTATCTGGTCGGGTCGATTCTGGGACATCTTGTATCTAATCGGGTCGGGTTCGGGTTTTGCATGACCCATCCCAAACCCGCCCCGGTTGCATCCCTGCATTTGATTTACTTTATAAAACGTTGATTCCTCTTTTTAACCACTCGAAATGTTGATACCTTAAATAAACTTATCCTCAATTTTGATACCTTCTAGTGTTATTTACCCAATTGAACTATGATCAAATAATTTTATCATGATGAGGTTTGTGAAACATCATAAAAACCCTCACCTAAGTTAGAAATTGAGTTTAGATATATTAAATAAATCAAGCAAATTATATGATGTAATTAGATAAGTTGACATAATTAAATTAGTAATAAATTAAGTTGAAATTTGAGATTTTGAATATCCTTTCAAATTCAAATTCCTAAACCTCTAAACTTTATAGTCAAAATTTCAATTCCTTAATCCCCATAAATTTTAAGTTCCATCGCTTGCCTAAAAATATCAGTTCTTAAACCCGAACTTAAACTGAATATCAATTCCTTACAAATTATGCTCCTAAACTAGACTTTTGTTTCAAGTCATTAGTTTGTATCTTATAAACTCTCATCTTTTCTTCTAATTATTTTCAGAACCAAAGATAATCATTTGAAGAGTCTTAAGCTAAACTCCTTATCCATGATTATTCTTATAAATCTCTTAAATCTTATCCTTTCTTTTATTTTTTCCTTCACCCACTTTCCTTTTTCTTTTCTTTCTTCTTTTCTCTTCCTCAGCGTTTGTTTCTCCTTTTTTTTTTTTTTCTATTCTCTTTTCTTTTTCTCAAATCTAACATCAAATCTCAATTGCAACAAGATCAAAATAGAAATTAAAGTTAGAAAATAGAATGGAAGATGGAACGCAAAATTATGGTAACTTCAACAACAAGAAAAGAAGCTCAAGTAGCTAGGATTTGCTAAACATGTAAGTGAAGTTATTTTTATTGCATCTTGTTTATTGTTTATGCATGAGAATGATAGATTAAAGAAGGATATAAGTAAGAATCATGATAAAGTTGATAAACCGTTGATATATGAGCAAGTAAGTTAGAATCTAGGTTAGTGTACATATGCACAAGTTAGATAAAGTAAAAATACATGTTTAAAGTATTTAAGTAAGTATATAAGTTGTATGTTGCTAGCAGGATGCTAGATGTGGAGTGATGGTGCAAAATAGGTGGTTAAATAAATGAAGTTTTCTAAGTATAAAACAAGGCAAAGAGCATAGAGTAAACATGGATAGCCATATTAGTCGTGCTCTTTATTTTTTATACGCCAGAGAAGAAACACGGTTGAAACATGGCCACCTTATTTATCTGTGCTTCTTTCTGTTTCTTTTTTACATGTACATTTCTAGAACATCATGGCTAGAACACGACATTCCCCATCTCCTGATGTTTTTTTTTTTTTGTTTCTTGCTTATTTAATGTGTTATGTAGAACATGATGAGAATATGGCTTGATATATTAGTTGTGCTTCTTCATATGCATGTGCATAGGGTGAAACGCGTCTTGTGTTTCTGCCCGTGTTCTTCATAAAATTAAATAAAAATAAAATAAAAATGAAATGAAATAGATAAATGATAGTTAATATGTTATGTTAGTTAATTTATATAATTAAGAATGGGTTAAGTGAATTAATGAGTTTAATAACAAATAAGATTTAACATAGATTTAAGGGTAAAATGAACTTAGTTAATAACTCTAAGATGATCTTGACTAATAGACTTCAATGAGCTAGATTGAATTAGATTGATTAAGTTTAATCAACTTGGCTTAGTAATTGAATTAAATGATTAAAAATAACCAATTTGATTAGGATTAAGTTAAATTAGGTTTAATAACTAATAATTAACTTAGATTAAAATGTTAGAATAAACCAAGAATAATATAGGAAAAATGTTGTTTCAAATGTATGCTTGCTAGAAAATGAATGTTTCGATGATGTTTTTATAAATAAATGAATATAAACAAAGAAAAAAGAAATAATTTGACAGACGATGGAGAACTGTCTATAAGTTAGTCGGGCGATCTTCACAGCCATGGTGGAGTTCTTACTTAGTGCCTGATCAAATATGTTTTTAATATAAGTTTGATAGAAATGGATAATTAATTTAATTACTTATATAGTTTAACATTCTTAAACAGATGTTGCCTCTAATTTATCCTCTAAGATGGCCTCTGATACGTCTTCTCTCTCTATTTGGATTTCAAATATGAAAGGTATGTAGTGGTGTGCTTATTGGTTGTTTAGGATAGGCATACATCCTAAATGAACTAAAACTTAAAGATGACCTAATAATTGAGTGTTGCCTGTACTTGTGTTGTTTAATATGGTTTAAGAAGCGACAACCTTGTTGGAGCTGGGTACAGTAGTGAGGCGCTTAGGACACCCCTACCATGATGCAATGATATGCTATAGACGTAATGACAGTGCATAGGTGGCTCAGTGGGTAGTTAATAGGGAAAACAATATTGAAATAACGTCTACTTAGACTTGGAGGGTTGTAATATATTATTGCTCACATTTATGGGATCGGTTAAGCCGTATTATGTTATGGACTGAGATAAGTAAGGCTGTGAATCTTAGATGAGGCTGTTCTCTCTTTCTCAGTTAGATGTAAGAGATATAAATAATCGGATTGCTTATATAAACCCTTTGAGCAACTGCTGTTACTTATGATCCCTAGATTCTCAAAGTTTGTTCCAAAGTATAAGTACTCCACTGTTGATTGATTGACTTTAATTCAAAGATAATAACTTGTTGTTGTTACATTGCATTAGCTTAAGTGTGTGTGGCATATTGCGTGTGCTTATGTGCTTATGTTACTATTGTATTGGGCTTCGACGCATTATTGTCTTTTTCCGGGTGTTGATTGGGTGATGATGATGATGTTGATGATTTGATGATGATGATATTTATTCGAATTTCATTTGTTGGATTTTATTTTGTTTAAAGAACTACAATTATATCTTTTTAAGTATTGTATTTTCTTTAAGGGCTTAGTTGAGAAGCTCATATGTTTTGTAATGAGCTTTAAAGCTTTGTTATACCATCATGAAAGGTATATGAGTTACCTGATGGTATATGTTTTTATAAAGTTTGTTTTTTTGTTACAAATCCAGTTGTTTCCAAAATTTAACTAAACGATTTCCGTAATTAAAAGTAGCTAGTAATGTTCAACATAAACATATCCTTTAAGGAGGCATGCGTGTGTAATACGTACAGTATTATACCTGGTTGGAAACTAGGCTTGCCTGAACTTTTGATATAGAGCATTCAGGCCTTATAATTTGGGCCTAGATGAGTATGACCATCTAAACCAATTTATGGTTTACTAGAATTTTAGGTTTTCTTTTTTTTTTTAATAAACTAATGTTTGATTGAAGTTTGAATTTTATTTATGTTATTATCCTATTTCTCAGTGGCTTTCATGATTGGTTTTATTCCCCAATGCAAATTCTTTTTAACCTTAATTTTAATTAATGTTTATTGGTTACTAAAAGAGTACTAATGTCATGCCCCAAAGGATATCCTAAACCCGACGGTCCACCACACTCGATATTTTAAACTCAAGTATGACAACCTTAGTCACTCCATGAGTTTAGACACCGGGCGTAAGGCTCACGTTCAACATATAGGGAACCATACTTTGAATCGAAATAACTTAAGAAGACATACATAAGATAAGAATATAAATCATAACAGTTATAACCAGATTAATATATTACAATATCTAAGGGGCATACCCCGTCAAAATATTAAGAGTTTGCAAAAGTGTCTTACAACAACATATCATATATAAGATTAAGGAGATTTAACTAGAAGTCTATGCCTAATATCTAGGTCCCGACTTCTTCAAAAAGCTCCTTAAATTCCAAAAGCTTTACATGAGGAAAGTGGCCTCTTGAGGATAGCCATAAATAATCATATTGCAATAGGAAACTATAGGGGCATAAGCTTACGAGCTTATTGTGTTTCACTTCCAAATTAAATACTTCGTCATACAATAGGGCAAACAAGTTATATTATCAATCATATGAAATGCTTTGAGCATACAATACATAAGACTTTCCGGGAGTTTTATATTGAATAGATTTATGCCCTCCATTAGGGGTTAGGTGTTTCAGGCCCATACGACCATAGATTTCAATTTTTCTTATTTACATTGTGGTTGATTCAGGTGCCTACCCACTCACAATTTTGTAGTTGATACAAGTGCCTACACCACTACCATTTCAATTCCGGCCATTACACTAACATTCAAGTTTACAGGCTCCTCGTTGCCTAGCTATTATGCCTTCTTCCCATAAAGGTATAATAACAAATGCAATGTGACTCAACATATGGTATGCATGGTCAATTTGATTATAAGATCATTGCATATTAATTAACAATTTATGAGCGATCATAGATATTGTAGACACTTCAATTTTATACTAAATCATACAAATATTTACAACAATCCCATTTCGATATTCTTATCATCGATTCACCCAAATAGAATTCACATACACATTCCAATCTTATCTTGCCTTAATTCTAATGCCACTATCATTATAAGCACAATCATAAGCATATAATTTAAAGATAGTGAACTCACTTTACCATGGCGCGAAAATCCACTTAATTGTAATAGTCTTCGGGAAGGTCTAGTTCATCTCCCAAGTCTCCTAATCAAAAGAAATAACTCTAATGAGTATTTCTATGAAGTTTGAATGAACTTATATATATTCTATTTTAACAAGTTCGTCAAAGTTTGCCTAAGAGGAGATTCCAACTTAAAACAGCCATTACTTGGTCATTTTAACTCGGAATTTCGCATATTATATACCGATTTCTACCTATTTGATGAGAGCTATCTATTTCTAAAGTTATTTTTGTCAAACAAGGTCGTTTGGTATATGAATAGTAGGGTACAGAATGCTACATGAAATTCCCATCCCACAGTTCAACTCTTAATATCAAACCAAGCATCATTCCAAAGCTTTGATAGATACTTAGCTATCCTTATATTGTAAACCCTGGTAATCTCAATAGTAAGAAAACCCCGGGAGTTGAAAAGCGAAACCCTAATCCGGTTCAGTTTAAGTCTAGTGAGAGGAGCTTAGGAATCCTAAATCCGGCTTTCCTTCGGTTTCATAATAAAAGAAGTTTTTAAAGTAAATGAATATGAATTATCATTCTAAAGTATATTTTAGACCTTTGAAAGTTTTAAATTCGGGAATTTTCAAATCTGGGCATTCCCGAGCTCAATTACGAAGAAGCGTGCCCCGAGACCACGAACTCAGAAAAATACTCCGAAATATTCATTAGAACCGTAATTTCATAAGGATTCCAAAAATATCAATTTTATAATTTTCCGGGTTATAAAAATTACAATCATAGCCTTTTCCCGTGTTTCCGTTACAACCGGTAAAGTAGATGTCTTGTCTACTAGTCATAAGTACAACCTACACTACACACTACCCATACCCTATTCTTACATCCTTACAACTACTCATTTCAATTTTCCTTCCCAAGGATTTTCGTCTCTTAATTAATTATTACATTTATTACATTTTAATTACTTAAATTACAAAATCAAAATTTCACACACAAACTCTCCCTCCCCTCCCCTATGGCCGGCGCCCCTCCCTCCCCTTCTTTTGCCCCTCATTTTTTCCTTTTCTTCATTTATTTTATTAACTAAAACCCTAATCCATCTAATATTAAACTAAATGTTCATTCTCTCTCTTCATTTTTCACTTGTTTCATTTTTACAAAGTAAAAATCTCTCTCCCTCTCCTCCCTTTGATGCCGTGAGCCCCTCCCTCTCTCCCTCACACACTCAAGCTCAAATCTTCTTCTTTTCTACTCCAAAACTCCATTGGTATGTTGATTTTAGGCTTTGTTCTTCCTAAATCTTGTATGGCAAAGCTATATCTTGTGTGTTTTCTCATTTAATCCCAATGAGCATATGCTAGGGACATGAAAACACTTGAACAAGAATATCAAGCCATCACAAGACATGGATCTAGTGTTTAAATGAGTTTATGTTAAGATATCCTCTTGTTCATGCATGTAAAGTAGAGATCTTGCATATATTGATGTTCATGCCATGAAGTTTATGATTCATGCATTATATTTAGTAGATCTAATGTTTAGACATCCACGCTTCATCTACATGCATGTTCATATAGTTATTTTGATTTCCATGCATTGATGATCATAAAAATGTAGCCTTGCATAGTATAGATGTGTTAGATAGTAGATCTCCATGTATAGAAGGCAAGAAGATTGAAAAAGAAAAGGTTTTGTTAGAAATGATTTGTTGAAATTCGGATGGAATTAGAACCCTACCTTAAAGACCACCAAAACCACTTTAAAACTCATATTTTTCATAAAAATTGGAAGGTATATGTAATAGATGCCCTTAAGGAATGATTTTCATAAGCTTAGATGAGTTTAGGCATGATAAGAATGTAAAACAAGTAGTGGAGTTAGAATGAAAAATATTGATATGTGGATTAATAGTCAAATTCGTAATTTAGGTCCATGCCTACATGACACCTAGTATCTAAGTCTAAATTGATGTTTTATGAGTTAAATGAAGTCTTTAGATAATAGATACATTGGAGCTTCAATTTTTGATGCATTAAACAAGTTTTCTCATAAGGAAAATGCAAGAAATGAAATTTACAAAATTCGGATTTTTACAAGTAGCTTGTTTAAAAACATGTTTACTAAATGAAAAATGTGGATTTTTATGCATAAATGAAGTCATGATTAATATAGACTTTGAGAACTCATTTTTTTTAGATAACAAGTGAATTTCAAGAATAAAATCATAGAAACCCTAGGGAATGTAAAGTTGGGAAGAATAGCTTTTTGAAATAACCTTTATGGAATTTTATAACAATTAGGAGTTCATAAGAGTTCATCATCAAAAATCATCAAGACCATGCATATATTGAGTTCATTACATGACATTCATTTAGGAATTCATTCATATACCATCTATACTGAATCATCAACTAGGAACATTTTTATCAAAAGCGAAACAATTTTTCGGAATCGGAAAGTGACAGAACAGATCTGATCCTACTGTTCCGTGGCTTTACTGTTTTCAAAACTTGAAAATAATACTAGAAATAGATAATCTTTCGAAGTAGATAGAGATCGATATAAAATTTGCGAAATTCCGAGTTAAAATGACCAAGTTATGGCCGTTTTAAGTCGGGCTTCCGCAAATAGCGAGAATTCCGAATCATCTAGTTTAGATGCATAGCTTGGATTAGCTAAATGATGAGAATCTCATTAGGATTATTCTTATTGGTAGGTGATCCCGAGCAAGACGACACCCTACCTCCCGACTATTACTACTAAAAAGACCGGCGTCCAATGGCCGAGTGAGTACTACTTCCACTCTCAATTAATGTTTGTGATTGTACTAGTGGCACTAGTAGGCAAAGATAAATGGAATGTATGATGGGGTATATGGGAATTATATATTTGTCTGCTGTTGATGTGTGAAATGGAACTTAAGAAATATCGAAACCGGGTGTTAAGCTATTGATTGATTAGCTAGCATTTATATGGATTGTCTGCGAATAATTGTTGGTCACCTAAAAGAATTGAATTAAATATATTTGACTTCAATTGTAATTGGACTCATTCATATCACGACGGGGATGGAGCATTAGCATTGGTTGGTTTTTCGTGATCCATAAAACGAATATGTTGGTTAATCGTGATCCATAAAACGAAATTGTTGGTTAATCGTGATCCATAAAACGAATTATTGTTCAGTTGACCGTGAGCTTAAACGGCATCGTACCGCAGGATTCGTTAATCTGCTAACCCGGGATGGAGGGCATAAGTCCATCCACATATGATTTCCGGCTGGTCATGTTTGTTGAACTCATTTGTCTGATGCATACATTTGCGTGAATAATCACTTGTTTGAATGAATTGTATTAATTGTGATATGGAAGTTCTTACTCACTAAGCTAGTTAGCTTACGCCCCCATAGCTTTTATTTGTTGCAGCACGAGTTTATCTGGCTTAGCCGAGGCAAGCCACAGCTCAGGTACCGGAGATAGGAGTTTCCCATAGAAGTTTACTTCGCTTTTGTTAGACTTCCGTTGGAAACTAAAGGACTCTGGATGACTGTAATGGACTTGATATTATTTTGCGGGGAATGCCCCTTAGATTTTGTAAAGTATATATATGTGTTTTGGTTTATTATCTATGGCTAATGAATGCCACATTAAACTTCTTAACTCCATTGAATGAGTATTCTATTATCGTAAAGGGACGCTTTACATCTATACAAGACTCCCAAAAGGCTCGAATGGAAATTCGAGAGTCTTTTATAGTATGTGGCGGGCTGTTTCGTTTAGGATACCCTATGGGGCGTGACATATATCTTGAAAGACTCTTTTATATACATATATATAACTCAATATCATGCATGATTCATGGGTGTTGGTAAATCTATTTCCTCATGTGCTTAGATAACACTTAATAGGATGTATAAGACACAATTTTCCTAACTTTGTTTCTACCAAGTGCATTATGTATATATGCAATACCTACAAGCTATTATCATGAATGTTATGAGATGAACTATCTATATGTATACCCTTAGTGATATGATATGAAGAATTCTTTTAGAAAACTTTTGCTTTGCAAAACTTTTGAAATTACTAGACTTGAGAAAACTAGTTCTATTTCTTGCAAAATCACACTTACTTTTATCAAAACTCAATCTTGATGACCTATATGCCTAACACCTTCATTATTTTAATAAGATTCGTTTTGGAGTTTAAAAATAGATGTTTCATAGGTCTACCTAATTACTAATTTTACAAGATTTTAAGGAATGAAAATACTGTTTAATCTATACTTTGAAACCTTCCTTGTTTTAGGAGTATACTTTAATAAATTTCATTTATCCTTGTCAAAATTAGGTCTTTATTACATGTATTCCCAAGGACTTCTATTTTTCCATAAAAATTTTCATTTTGGCATTTGGAAATAAGTGTTTAAATAGTGGGAATTTTCAAATCCGAATTTTGAAATTTCCATTTGGATTGTTTCTTTTGTAAACTCATTTAATCTTTCTAAAACTAACTCCTAATCATACCTACTCCTTAAGGCTTCCATTTCTTTAATAAAAATCTTGTTTTGGGGTTGAAAAATAGGTGTTTACACCTCAAGCTTTCCTTATTACGAATTTCAAGTTGGTTATTGTGATTGAATCAAAATTTTAACATAACTTTTATAAACTTTTCTTGTTTTGAAAATATTCCTTAGTAGATCTAAGCTTTACTCATCAAAACCACTCATTTATGATACCCATCTCCTAAGCCTTTCATTTTTAATGCAAAATACTTATTTTGAAGTTGAAAAATAGCTTTTCCAAATATGGTTCTTTTTATATCAAAATTTCAAAAATCTATTTTTGTTGAAACTAAAATAGATCTTAAGATATCTAACATTTTCCCACTATTATCATGCTATTACAAGTTATTTATGTGCGTAAAACAAAAACCTAAGGTATTTATGAACTCAAAACAACTAAATCTAGTTTATCATACTAGTCATTAATGCATGAACACTATGGTCATTATGTGGATATGGTTAAATGATGAATACATGCACAAAACATTAACAATAATAACATAACTTAATAGTAAAGAAAAATAATAAAAAGACAACATGAATAACAAGATCTATAACATTGTGATGGAAAGGATCTCATGTTCAAGTATTTCCACATCTCTAGCTTAAAGCTCATGAGGATTTTTGAGTGGAATCACACATGAATGATCTTGTCATTACATGTTTTTAAGATGGTAAAGTGTAGATCTGTTGCTTATTAGATATGTGGAATTAGATAAACTTGAAGGAAAAAGAAACTTGTGAGTGTGTGTGTGTGTGGTGTATGTCACGACAAAGGAGGAGAGAAGGAGAGAAGAGAGAAAAAATTTGCAAAAGTTTAATTAGATGAAAAGTGAGAAAGTGAAATGAAGTTGGTATAAATGGGTATTTATAGGAAAGTGCATTAGGGTTTATGTGTTAAATAAAATGAATAAATAAAACAAATAGAGAGAGGATAGAGGGAGGGGCGCCGGTTCCATAAAGAGAGAGGGAGAGAGATGTGTGTGACAATTTTGTGTAATAAATTCAAAATTTTAAAGTATATTATGTAATGAAATGTATTGGAAAATAAATATAAGAAAAATGATGAAATTGTAAAAATAGGATGTAAGGATGTAAGACTGGGTTATGGGTGGTTGTACTTGATGAATAGTTGATTAGAAATCAAAAGGTCGATTAGACAATTAAAGTACCGGTAGTGAAGAAAATACGATAAAAGGCTATAACTGTAACTTTTATAACCCCCAAAATTATATCACTGATATATTTGGAAATCTTATGAAATTACAAATCTAACGGCACTAATATCATATTTTTAATATCTTGAACTGCAGGACATGCTTTTCGAAGTTTGTGTCCGATCGGATTTGAAATAGGTCGAAAACTTACTAATCTGATATTTTTAAGCACTCTAATATTATTACGATTCAATGTACACTCTTCACTCGTATTTTGTCTTCTTAGCTTAAGAACATGGGATTAGCGGATCTAAACTGCTAGGGTTTCTTAAGAATTTGTTGACTTAAAGTCTTCGGTTGACTTTTCGGTTTAGGGTTTGAGCTCAAATTTACCTTAAAAATTAGGGGTTTACAACTAAACTATTAAAGATTCTAATTTCACTTGTTTAGAACCCACCCAAAGAAAGAATAGATTTGACTTAAAGTCTATTCTCATCGTATTTATCCTTGTTATTATAAGTTGATTAATTATTTCTTGATTACCTCTTAGTTAACTAAAGCTTCATTACTTAATACATTAGTATGCTACCAAGTTATAACATACTACATGTACATTCACTAGTAATGCATGTACCTAAATAAAGATGATCAAACAAAAAATATGTTAAAATTATCAACTATCATGTAATTAGAACTATCTTTATTTTATATGCTAATTTTGTAGAATTATTTTCCTCATTTAGAGCAAAGGGCGTGATGTGTAGATAAGTAAAAACTTATTGATTTACTAGAGTTAACTTTCAATTGTTAGTGAGATCAAAGAGACACTATTAATTTAAGGCAAAAAGTTACTTTTTCAAAGGTACAACATCAAAGATTTTTGTTTTTTATGCTTTAGTATCAAAGATTTCCTACTATATGTAAGGACCCGACCTGCCCCAATCTTGTGATCAAGCATACTCAGTCCCCAACCACGTATAATACCAGAGTAGTACATGTAAAGTTGTCCGTAAAGAAAATGTTTATGTTAATTTTTTGCTTAACATATCTAATCTTACAAAACTTTTGCAAAAGCTACTCAGTATGAGTAGATCATCATTACATTTATCAACAACACTAGTACTAATAAATTGGTACTTCAAAAAAATTTACAAAATCTTGATCATTTCAAAACATGAAAGAAATGCTTGAAATCCCATATTACAAACCGAAGACTTATAAATAAGCCTTTAACAAAATATTACATCTAACTTTAAAAGTCTTGATAAAATCTTTTACAAACAACTTCTTGTAAATGGAGTCCCTAATCATCCCATTCTTCCATAAACTCTTCCCACTTCGTTTTATATCCTAAATCATCATAAAATTCATCTTCAATAGCACCTGTAAAAGACAACGCAAGCCAAAGGCGCAATACATAGTAACACTAGCAAATACAATGTGATGTGCATTCTTAACATAATGCAATGCAACAATTTTTAAATTGTTTATCTATAGTTAAGTGCATCAATTCAACATTGGAGTATTCAAACTCCGAGAATAATCCATTGGGAAACTAGGGATCCTGAGTAACAACAGCAGCTCAAGAGGTTGACATAGGCAGCTATAATACCTATATCTCATATAGGAACATCTACAAAGATAATAGTTTTATCTAGGATTCATAGTCGTTTCTCATCTTTACTTTGCTTAATTCATAATATCACTTAGTTTAGTTAGTCTTATGAATATGAACTAAATCATATTATTTCCCTTTAAGAATAAGTAAATGTTATACCGATATTGTTACCCTTATCGACTACTCGTTGAGCCACTTATAAAGTGTCATTACATCATAATAAAGGGTGGTCTAAGCACTTAACTACCATCTTAACATCGTCAACAAGGTTGCTGCTTCTCAGACTAAATTAAACGATACACGCACAAACAATTCAAATACTTTTTTACCATCTTTGTTTATAGTCAATTTAGATATGTCTAACCCATCAACCAATAATCAAGTTACTGCATACTTGAACAAGTTGTTTTCTTGAGCTAAAGATCAATGGTCAAGTATAATTGAGTAGGAGAATCGGTAAAAAAGTAAAAATCAATTCATATAACATTCAATATCAATAATAACTGAAAATTAAGTTCTTTATCCAGTATAAAACTTAAACAAAAGCTCATGTTTAATCATGACTTAGTATTTAAACATATATCTATATAACACATTTCATTATTTTAATTTTGAAAATAAACATATATTTGTGTTTTATTAAAGAACACGACCGTGATTCACCCTGTGTTTCTTCATATTAGAAACACACCTAAAAGAAATCAACGTGTTCTTATCATGTTTCATTCGAGGATTTTACTTAGAGAGAAGCACAGCATAATGAGCCACGTAGTGTTCAAGTCGTGCTTCCCATTAAGTAAAACACAATGAACTAAAACGAGTTGTGTTTGTCCCATGTTTCAAAAATGTTCCCAAGTGTTTTGGAGATAAGGGAAAAGCACGGTGCAATAGGAGCGTAGGAAAATACAAGTAATTAAATAGTGGAGACCCACATAAATGTATGTTTTCACTTGATTAATTTCCAAAATTTATACTAGGGCTACTGTGTATAAATTTAACCTATGTATACATTCTTTTATGAAATATATAAGATTCATTCTTCTAAATTCGGACATGGTATAAGAGCTTTAGGTTTTTTTCTAGGAAATTATAACATTTGTCCTTCATACTTTGTTTTCTGCTGTAAAAACAAAGTTTTTTTTTTTTTTTTTCGTTCAAGTCATATAGTTAGTTTCTAGCCTTTAGTGTTGGAAAAAATTTTCTCCCTTTTCTTAATCTGCTTTCTTTGTTAATGAACCTTCATTGCTAGTTGATTTTACTCCTAGAAAATTTTTTTTAAAGCAAAACTTTTTTGGGGCAGTTAATTTTTGTATTTTCTGGACAACACTTCTTTTACCCATGGGATACCAAGCAAGAAGTAGTGGACAAGTCCATATGTCTGGAACACCACAGGGTAAACTTACATCATAGGAGGCAAGTAGCTTCAACCAAGAGGAGATTGAAAGGTTGAGATATCTTATCAATAGTCTTGAATGGCCTTCAGGTGCTTGTTCCTCGGCATATTTAGGTAAATTTCCCTTTTTCCTTTGGATTAAATGCCTCGGATATAGCCTTTACTAATTCTTGTATCATGGATTCAAGAGCCACCAACCATATGACTCATTCATCTAATTGTTTCCTGACCTATAACCCATGTCCTAATAGTAGGAAAATAGCCATAGCCAATGGATCTTTAACAACTGTGGCTGGTGTAGAAGATGTCAAAATTAATCTGTCATTAACCTTTAGAAACGTTCTTCATGTCCCCAAATTATCCACAAATCTTATGTCTATTGAAAAACTCACTCATGATTTGTCTAGTAATGTGGTTTTTTCACACTAATTATTGTATATTTCAAGACAAGGATTTGGGGAAGATGATTGGACATGCTAAGGAACGAAATAACCTTTACTATCTTGAAGGACCAAGTCAGTTGAATATGACAAAGAGCATATCATCTCAGTCTTTCATATTTGCGTCATTTCTGTCAAATAAAGAGAAATCCTTCTTCACTACTTTTGGTTAGCACATCCATCATTTAGGGTAATTAAGACTATGTTTACTTCGTTGTTTACAAGTTTGAATGCTGGAGATTTTCATTGTGAAGTGTGTGAATTTGCTAAACACAAGCGTATAACTTTTCCAATTTGTAATAAAAAAGTTATGTTCCTTTCTATCTTATTCACATTGATATTTAGGGTTTGTCTCCTATCTCTAATGTTTTTGGGGCAAGATGGTTTGTTTCTTTCATTGATGATTGTACACGTGTTACTTGGCTTTTTTTTACTTAAACACAAGTCTGATGTTAGTACCATACTTCTAAATTTTTGTTCTATTATCAAAAACCAATTTGGGGCTAATATAAAAAGGTTTGAGCTGTAAGCCCCGGAAAATTTCAGTAAATAATTCTACGATGAACTTTGAAAATAAACCCTAAAAATCACTCCAAATTAAAACGAACTTCGAACGAGTCCTAAAATATAACGAAAGTAAGAATTCATTAGTCTTGACAAAATCTAAAATAAAATAAGGACTATAAAAGTCCTTAAGTCCAAAAACCATTACGTAAGATAAATTGCTTACCTAATCTATAATTCATAAAAATCGGGATAAAAATAAAACACAGTGATAATTTGCTAAAAAGCAAGTTAATCCATAACATGACAATTTGAAGGATCAGAGATCACCAAAGGCCAATTCCATAACTAGGCTTTGGCACGATTAAGAAAACTTTATCTGCCAATATAAAATAGACTTTGGAAATTCCCCAAACGACCGACTAATAATCCTAAGAGACGGAAATCACAATAAAGCCCTAACGATCAAATCAAACTCCAAGAATCATAGAACGAGTTAGAAATTGAAATCTCGTAATCTTAAGAAGGAAGGGTTCAAGAAACAAAATAACAAATTAGATAATCCTTAAGTTAACCAATTGTTCATAAAACCTTAAATCGAAGCAAAAATAAATTCGAAAACAAAACACTATGAAGATCCTTTTTCAAAGCAAATTATAAAAAATCAAGATTTCCCCAAAATCATTCCAAAAATCGATATTTGACTCAAACTCAAGAAAATCATATCGGTAACCATTACCGATATACTCCGGATATAATAATTCAATTCAAGATTTTCGAAAGCATAAGAGATATTAAATACTTATAAAAATAAAATTTAAAATAAATTTCTCAAACTAAATACGTTGTATAAATAGAAAATCTCAGTTTCCAATTTGGCAATATCTAAACCGGAAAAATCACCCGAAAACCCTAACGGAATACAATAGTATAAGTCCGGCAATCTACGCCCCTAACCCTAGAGGCCGAGATGTAGTTTAAATATATAGAATAACTCATAGTAATATGAGTTCGTTTATAATTATCAGATTGGTAAATTTTTGATCTATTTCGAACCGTTCGATACAGACTTCGAAAAGCGTGTCCCGGGCTCGAGATATCAAAAATATATCATTAGTACCGTTAGACTCGTAATTTTATACGATTTCTAATTATATCGGTTATATAATTTTTTCGGGTTATAAAAGTTACAATTATAACCTTTTTATCGTATTTTCATTTCTACCGGTAATCGATTAGTCTTTTGCACTAATCATTTTATTTCATTACACGATTTGTTTTTTATTATTATTATTATTTTTTTTATAATGTATACCCCGGGTTTCCTAGTAATCAAGTGAACTTCGAAAACCAGAAAATGAAACCTAAATCGGTTTAGTTCAAACTTTGTGAGAAAGACTTAGAAACCCAAATTCCGGCTTTTCCACGGTTTCCAAATAAGAAACTTTTATAAAAAATTAATTTTGGTTATAGTTCTTGATTATATTTCAAACCAAGAAAAGATAGATTTTTGGAAAATTTCAATTCCGGGTCATCCCGAGACCCATTATAGAAAAGCGTGCCCGGAAATAGAATTTCAAAAATTCACTTATGAGTACTCATTTGAATTGAAATAAAATAAGGATTCCAAAAATATATTTTTCATAATTTTCCGGCTTACGAAAAATACAGTTATAGCCTTTTTATTCGTATTTCCTTACTACCGGAAAATCAAATTGTCTTGTCTACTATTCCTTACTATTCATAGTACAACCTATTACTACCTATTTGTACACCCTACATTGCAACCCTTACCATCACTCAATCAATCTCTTTTCTAAAGACTTTTTGTCTCTTACTTATTTATACAATTTATGAGAACTTTCACTCAAATCAAATCAATCAAGAAAAATCAAATTCTTCCCTCCATTTCATGCATTGGTTGGCGTGAAACCCCCTCCAACAAGCTCCCTTTTGCAATTTCTTTTAATTTATTTTAGTCTCATTTAACCTAATTCCATTTAATATATAAGCTACTTTTCTCTCTCCTTCCTCATTCTTTCACTTTTCCATTTTCACAAAGTGAAAAAGCTCTCAAAACACTCTCTTTTTCTCTCCTCTCCACTCCCTCTTTTCCCCTTTGGCCGAGACCTCCATGGCTCCCCCACACACACACACACAACTCTCCATTTCCTCTTTTCATCTTCTACTTTACTTCAAGTAAGTAAACTTTTACTCCTTCCACTCATAGATCTTTTATGGCTAAGTGATTCTTGGACATTTCCAACTAAAGGACCCCAGAGCTTTTGCTAGGGACAAGGAAATGTCAAAACAAGAATACCGAACCATTACGAAGTAGATCTAATCTTTAAGGGCTTTCATGACAAAAGCTTTATGTTTATCCATCAAAAAGTTTTTGAACAAAAGATCTTTTATAAAAATATAGTTTTTATGTTTTCAAAACTCATTTGAGCATATGAATAATAGATTTACCATTTTGCTACTCATATTCATGTAGGCATTTAAGTTCATATTATTTTGAGTGTCATGTGCATTAATAGTCTTTAATGCTTTTGTCCTTAGTAAATAACCTTCCTATATATAGATCTAGTTAGATGAGTTAATAAAGTCAAAAAGGAAAATACTTTTCAAGAACAAACTTGTGTAAATTCGGATGACTTTGAAACCTAGGATAAAAACACTTTATCAACTTCTAAACATATATTTTACAAGAGAAATGGAGCCTATAGGTAATAGATATGTTTAGCAATATTTTTCATGGATCTAAATGTGTTTTACTAAGGAAAATAGTTGAAAACAAGAGATGAAGTCTAAAGAAATTTAGAGTTAAAAGTCTTAACAACCAAATTCGTAATAATGGATAGATGGCTAGAAAACACTATTCTTCCAACTTCAAAAATGGTATTTTCTTAAATAAATGGAGTCCTTAGGATATAGGTATAATAAACACTTAAAGTTTTAAGTATAGAATACATTTTTCCTAAAGAAATCAACTTGAAAATGAAATTTTCTAAATTCGGATTTTTGGAACCACCTTAGTAAAAGACCCTCTTAAAAGTTTACAAATGAAGATTTTATTAAAGAAATAAAGGCCTTAGGATATAACTAATATAAGGGTAGAAATTTCTTTAAACAAAGTGGAGTTTTCCTAAAGAAAAACCCTTAGAAATAGTAGGTGTGACCAAATGTAGCAAAGTTGATTTTTAGACAAAAGCAAAATATAATGTCTTAAGACAAAGTTTATTTAAAATTCTTTAAGTATAAAAATTTATAAGACCTTAGACACTTAAGAGTTCATATCATGACATTCATGATAGGGAAAATCATTGCCATGGCATCTAGTTTCATTTTGTACTTAGGAATCTCAAGTGCATTCATGAAAACCGCATTATTGGAATCAATATACCCGCTGTACAGATCTGATCCCTCAATTCCGAGGCTTAGATATTTTCAAAACTTGATTTAAACTTCATATTTAGAAAGCTCTTCCGAAGTAGATAGAAATCGATATAAAATTTGCGAGATTCCGAGTTAAAATGACCAAGTTATGGCCGTTTTAAGTTGGAATTTCCGCTTAGGACGCGAATTACGAATTTGATAGTTCGTAAGAAGTCGTTGGATTAGTTTGAGTTGAAATACTTATTAGAGTATTTCTTCCTTTTTAGGTAATCCCGAGTTCGACGATTCCCTACCACCGGATTATTATTACTAGAAGACCGGTGATCCAATGGCCGTGTGAGTTTTTCTTCCCGATTCATTTATTGTATGTGCTTGTAAAGTAGTGCACTAGAATGTAGGACAAATGAATGAATATGAATAATGGGGATTATGGGAAATTATATGTTGATGATGATGTGAGAAAAATTAAGAATATCGAAACCGGGTGATAAACTTTGGTTGTGTAGTTAGCTATGATGGATTGTCTGAAAAATTGTTTGATCGCCTAAGTAAATGGCTTAATCAACTACTTGGACTAATGCTAAATTGACATGTGCATATCACAAGGGGAAGGAGCATTAGCATTTGTAGGTTAGTCGTGAACCATAAACGACATCGAATAATCGTAGGTTAGTCGTGAACCATAAACGACATCGAATAATCGTAGGTTAGTCGTGAACCATAAACGACATCGAATAATCGTAGGTTAGCCGTGAACCATAAACGGGATATTGTTAGTACCATAGTAGTCGTTAATCTGCTAACCCGGGATGGAGGGCGCAATTCCATCCACATATGATTTCCGGTGGTCATATGTATGTTGAAACTCATGTGTTTGATGCATACACTTGCTTGATTAATAACTTGCTTGAATTGTTGTGACATGAATGTTATTGTGGAAGATTACACTCACTAAGCTAGTGTAGCTTATACCCCAATAGTTGTTTAAATGAGCAGGTTATTCCAAGAATGCTAAGTGGGACTGAGATGGTTGAAGCCGAGAATGATTCGGGATTCCGGCAAATATAAGAATGCTTGAAGTTTTTGGCTAAGCTTTACGATTTGCTTGTAATAGTTTTATGTAGTGAAGTCTTGGGATGAATGTATTTGAAGTTGATGAATTGTATTTTGAAGTATAGTGTTTTGTATTTGGAGTATATGGATTGTATTTCCTTTACATTGTTACTCAATTGTATCAACATAAAATATATCATTCCGATGTGTCTCCTTTATGTGTTAGACGCCTTGTACATAGTATGGAAGCCTTCGCGTGACCGAGGTGGTCATTCTTAGGCTTTAATATTGTGTACGGCGGACTGCCACGTTTAGGGTACCCTTCGGGGGCGTGACATAAGCCATACACTGCTAGGGATTACTTCAATCAAATTCTTACCCCATATTTCCAAAATAGGGAATAATTCATGAGTCATCTCGTTAATACCCCATAAAAAAACGGGTAGCTAAAAAGAAAAATGGTCATCTGCTTGAAAAAAACCCAGGCCTGTTGTTCCATAAACACATGCCTAGGGCTTTTTAGAGCGAAGCTATTCTTATGACCAATTATTTCATAAATCGATTACCTTCTAGAGTCTCAGGGTTCCACAGTTCTATGGATATTCTCTCGTCTTTTTATCCAAATCTAAACACTACAAACAATCTTGTCCCAAGAGCTTTTGGGTATGTATTCTTTGTTCATGTCCATAGTCAAAATAGAGGGAAATTGGATCAAAGGGCTCTATAATTTGTTTTCATCGGTTACTCTTCAACTTAAAAAGGGTATAAATGTTACCACCCTCCATCAAAGAAATTTTATGTCTAAACAGATGTCACATTCAATGAACAAAATCTTATTTCATCAATCTTCGTCTTTAGGGGGAGAGTTCATCTAAGGAAGATAATTGTAAACCTCGGTAATCTCAATAGTTAAGAAAACCCCGGGAGTTGAAAAGCGAAACCCTAATCCGGTTCAATTTAAGTCTAGTAAGAGAAGCTTAGGAACCCTAAATCCGACTTTCCTTCGGTTTCATAATAAAAGAAGTTTTATAAAGTAAATGAGTATGAATTATCATTCTCAAGTATATTTTAGACCTTTGAAAGTTTTAAATTCGGGAATTTTTCAATTCCGGGCCTTCCCGAGCTCAATTACGGAAAAGCGTGCCCCAGGATCACGAACTCAGAAAAATGTTCCAGAATATTCATTAGAACCGTAATTTCATAAGGATTCCAAAAATATCAATTTTATAATTTTCCGGCTTGTAAAAATTACAGTTATAGCCTTTTCCCGTGTTTTCGTTACAACCGTAAAGTAGATGTCTTGTCTACTATTCACAAGTACAACCTACACTACACACTACCCATACCCTATTCTTACATCTTACAACTACTCATTTCAATTTTCTTTCCCAAGGATTTTTGTCTCTTAAATAATTATTACATTTATTACATTTTAATTACTTAAATTACAAAATAATCAAAATTTCAACACACACACACACACACTCTGGCCGATCCCCCCCCACCACCCCCCCCCCCCCCTTCTTTTCCCCCTCATTTGATTCATTTTTACTATTTTTATTCACTAACAAACCCTAATTTATTCATATATAAACACATTTTTCTCTCTCTCTCTTCATTTTTCACTTGTTTCAAATTTTACTAAAGTAAAAACCTCTCTTTCCTCTCCCCCTTTGATGCCGTGAGCCCCCCCTCTCTCACTCACACACACAAGCTCAAATCCTCTTCTTTTCTACTCCAAAACTCCATTGGTATGTTGATTTTAGGCTTTGTTCTTCTAAATCTTGTAATGGCAAAGCTATTTCTTGTGTGTTTTCTCATTTAATCCAATGAGCATATGCTAGGGACATGAAAACACTTGAACAAGAATATCAAGCCATCACAAGACATGGATCTAGTGTTTAAATGAGTTTTTGTAAGATATCTCTTGTTCATGCATGTAAAGTAAGATCTTGCATATATATTGATGTTCATGCCATGAAGTTTATGATTCATGCATTATATTTAGTAGATCTAATGTTTAGACATCCACATCTTCATCTACATGTATGTTCATATAGTTATTTTGATTTCCATGCATTGATGATCATAAAAATGTAGCCTTGCTATGGATAGATGTTAGATTAGATCTCCATGTATAGAAGGCAAGAAATTGAAAAAGAAAAGGTTTTGTTAGAAATGATTTGTTGGAAATTCGGATGGATTAGAACCCTACCTTAAAGACCACCAAAACCACTTTAAAACTCATGTTTTTCATAAAAATTGGAAGGTATATGTAATAGATGCCCTTAAGGAATGATTTTCATAAGTTTAGATGAGTTTAGGCATGATAAAATGTAAAACAAGTAGTGGAGTTAGAATGAAAAATATTGATATGTGGATTATAGTCAAATTCGTAATTTAGGACCATGCCTACATGAACACCTAGTATCTAAGTCTAAATTGGATGTTTTATGAGTTAAATGAAGTCTTTAGATAATAGATACATTGGAGCTTCAATTTTTGATGCATTAAACAAGTTTTCTCATAAGAAAATGCAAGAAAATGAAATTACAAAATTCGGATTTTTACAAGTAGCTTGTTTAAAAACATGTTTACCAAATGAAAAATGTGGATTTTTATGCATAAATGAAGGTCATGATTAATATAGACTTTGAGAACTCATTTTTATTTAGATAACAAGTAAATTTCAAGAATAAAATCATAGAAACCCTAGGGAATGTAAAGTTGGGAAGAATAGCTTTTTAGAAATAACCTTTATGGAATTTTATAACAATTAGGAGTTCATAAGAGTTCATCATCAAAAACATCAAGACCATGCATATATTGAGTTCATTACATGACATTCATGTTAGGAATTCATTCATATACCATCTATCATGAATCATCAACTAGGAACATTTTTATCAAAAGCGAAACAATTTTTCGGAATCGGAAAGTGACAGAACAGATCTGATCCTACTGTTCCGTGGCTTTACTGTTTTCAAAACTTGAAAATAATACTAGAAATAGATAGATCTTTCGAAGTAGATAGAGATCGATATAAAATTTGCGAAATTCCGAGTTAAAATGACCAAGTTATGGCCGTTTTAAGTCGGGCTTCCGCAAATAGCGAGAATTCCGAATTCATCTAGTTTAGATGCATAGCTTGGATTAGCTAAATGATGAGAATCTCATTAGGATTATTCTTATGTGGTAGGTGATCCCGAGCAAGATGACACCCTACCTCCCGACTATTACTACTAAAAAGACCGGCGTCCAATGGCCGAGTGAGTACTACTTCCACTCTCAATTAATGTTTGTGATTGTACTGTTAGTGGCACTAGTGGTGTAGGCAAAGATAAAAAATGGATATGTATGATGGGGTATATGGGAATTATATATTTGTCTGCTGTTGATGTGTGAAATGGAACTTAAGAAATATCGAAACCGGGTGTTAAGCTATTGATTGATTAGCTAGCATTTTATATGGATTGTCTGCGAATAATTGTTGGTCACCTAAAAGAATTAATTAATAATATTTGACTTCAATTGTAATTGGACTCATTCATATCACGACGGGGATGGAGCATTAGCATTGGTTGGTTTTTCGTGATCCATAAAACGAATATGTTGGTTAATCGTGATCCATAAAACGAAATTGTTGGTTAATCGTGATCCATAAAACGAATTATTGTTCAGTTGACCGTGAGCTTAAACGGCATCGTACCGCAGGATTCGTTAATCTGCTAACCCGGGATGGAGGGTAAGTCCATCCACATATGATTTCCGGCTGGTCATATGTTTGTTGAACTCACTTGTCTGATGCATACATTTGCGTGAATAATCACTTGTTTGAATGAATTGTATTAATTGTGATATGGAAGTTCTTACTCACTAAGCTAGTTAGCTTACGCCCCCATAGCTTTTATTTGTTGCAGCACGAGTTTACTGGCTTAGGCCGAGGCAAGCCACAGCTCAGGTACCGGAGATAGGAGTTTCCCATAGAAGTTTACTTCGCTTTTGTTTAGACTTCCGTTGGAAACTAAAGGACTCTGGATGACTATAATGGACTTGATATTATTTTGCGGGGGAATGCCCCTTAGATTTTGTAAAGTATATATATGTGTTTTGGTTTATTGTCTATGGATAATGAATGCCATATTAAACTTCTTAACTCCATTGATTGAGTATTCTATTGTCCTAAAGGGACGCTTTACATCTATACAAGACTCCCGAAAGGCTCGAATAGAAATTCAAGAGTCTTTTATAGTATGTGGCGGGCTGTTACGTTTAGGATACCCTATGGGGCGTGACAGTTTATGTTGGTATCAGAGCCCTAGGTTATAAAACAAGACAATAGAAACTAAAAGAAACCGGACTTAGAAATTTAATTAATAGGTTCAAATGGAGTTGATATTTTTTTTTTCTTACTTGCTAAGTCTAATTAAGAGCCTTATGTTATTATAGGTCTCCTTGGGTGAGACCAGGGAACGAGCCAAAAACTTCGCCAAGAGGAATGATGAGACTATGGTGGAGTATAGGTTAAGAATGAGAGAATTGTGTGAAGACTTTGCCTTAGCCAGACATCCCCGGACTATAGGGGAAATGTTCAAACTGTGGAAAGATGGATTGAGATACACTAGGTGGGCTGCTGTAGTCGACAGGTGTGGTATGATCCCA